>JARWKJ010000006.1:629881-642381 GCA_029959095.1 Rhinichthys osculus | reverse complement strand
CTCTCTCTCTCACACACACGCACACTCTCTCTCACACACGCACACTCTCTCACACACTCTCTCTCACACACACACACGCACACGCACACTCTCTCTCACACACGCACACTCTCTCTCACACACACACACGCACACACTCTCTCTCACACACGCACACTCTCTCACACACTCTCTCTCAGACACACACTCTCTCTCAGACACACACGCACACTCTCTCTCACACACGCACACTCTCTCTCACACACGCACACTCTCTCACACACTCTCTCTCAGACACACACTCTCTCTCAGACACACACTCTCTCTCAGACACACACTCTCTCTCAGACACACACTCTCTCTCAGACACACACTCTCTCTCACACACACACACACACACACACACACCAGCTCCTCTTGGACATTTAACCTGAACAAAAGCGGTTTACGAACCTCATGTCACATGATTTACACCGATAGTAAAGCATCAGATGAGCAGGAGACTTTGAGCACAGTAAAGACAAGAACCTTCATCATGACATACTAATCTATCTTACCCTGTAGACATGCACAAACACTCGACTCTCTGCGGCACTAATGAACCTCACACTTGCACATTAGCATCGGATGTCTGGCTGATTTCTCGGTCTTCATCTAGTTTGCTCTACACACACGTTTTCAGACTTCATGTGTAAATGTTACAATTAAAATGTTTTTGACCGCAGGAACACATCTAACCGCAGAGAAGAGGAAGCTCAGCACAGGTTGTTCTCTCTGAGAGTGAGTATGTGTGTGTGTGTGTGTGTGTGTGTGTGTGTGTGTGTGTGTGTGTGTGTGTGTGTGTGTGTGTGAGTGTGTGTGTGTGTGCGTTTGTGTGTGTGTGCTCTTGTTTTTGTGATATATGAGGACACAAATGTGTATAATGACATGCATATTACACTGGTATTACAACTTACACGTGATATATGAGGACATTGCATGAGTCCTCATTTTTCAAATAGCTTATACAGTTTGTCCAGTATAAAAGTCATTACGCCTATGAAATGTCCTCATATATCACAAAAACACAGCTGAGTGAGTGTGTGTGTGTGTGTGTGTGTGTGTGACTCACAGCAGGTTGACGGCGACTCCCACCGCTGCAGTGATCAGCATCACGTCTCCGTCGATGGTGAAGTCCTGATGAATCGTTCTCTGAGCGGCTTCGTTCAACAGCACACCCGTCAGAATATAGATCAGCAACACACTAATACCTGCAGACAACACCTCTGAACACACACACACACACACACACACACCCTGAGCAAGACACTTCACCCCTAGTTGCTCCAGATGCGTGCGACCTCTGACATATATAGCAATTGTAAGTCGCTTTGGATAAAAGCGTCAGCTAAAAAAAAAAAAATGAATAAATGAATAAAGATGGACACACAATAGGGCTTTTCACACTGCACTTAATTTTAGCATGAAAGGGAAGTTACACTCGTATTTTCTCCTCTATTGTGTCGTATATCGAGAGAAACGCTTCTGGATCAAGAACACATGTGGGCGGGGCTTGATTTGTCTGTGGGGAATTGATTGGATGGTTGTGGTTTACTATTGGCTGATCTCATGTGAGTGACAGGTTATAGCCCCGTGAATCATAAACAGTATTGACTAGGGCTGGGAATCGCTGGGTACTTCACGATACGATACGATATGCGATACATTGTTCACGATACCGATAATATCACGATATGGCGATACTGCGATAATCGACATATTATCAGTAATAACTCACAATAGCTATATCATGTTTTAAGAAATACATTTTTTTTTTAAATTAGGAAAATGAATCTCCATTTATTTTTTGGGATGAAACACAATAACAAAAACAACTTGTGTCTTATCAGTTGCAACAAAACAGTCACAGACACTATTTTAGTGTAGCATTGCTGCAATCAGTAGTAATAAAAATGTTTACGCCGGGGTGTGTCGGCTTCGAGCCAGCACCAACCACGGCTTTCTCACAGAGCTCCGGGTGATGCCGCGTGAGGTGTCTGTACATGTGGTCGTGTTTCCCGTTTTGCGGACTTTTGCAAAGCCAGACATCCCAAGTCTCACGGAAGTTCCGGGAGTCTCCCGCATAATGATAGCGTCTCCCTGATGCCCGCAAATTAGTTCAAATCTCCCGGAATCTAGAGCGCGCATGCGAGACAGAACAGCCTGCACGCATAACATACATAGCACGGGAGAGAGCGAGAGACTTTGCGTGTGTGCCTCATGAAAGCTAGTCAAATCCAGTCAACTCGGATAATGAATAGAGTGTTTTATAATGGCTTTTAAGATCGATACTTGGCAAGAGCGCATCAAGAATCGATCGCGGGAGTAAATATCGTGATATATCGCCATATCGATATTTTGGCGCACCCCTAGTATTGACTCAGGGTTTAAACTGACTGAGGGTTTAGACTGACCCAGGGGTTAGACTGACCCAGGGGTTAGACTGACCCAGGGGTTAGACTGACCCAGAGGTTAGAATGACCCAGGTTTTAAAATGAGCCAGGGGTTAGACTGACCTAGGGTTTAGAATGACCCAGGGGTTAGACTGACCCTGGGTTTTTAGAATAGATTGACCCAGGGGTTAGAATGACCCAGGGGCTAGACTGACCCAGGGTTTAGAATGACCCAGGGTTTAAAATGAGCCAGGGTTTAAAATGACCCAGGGGTTAGAATGACCCAGGGGTTAGAATGACCCAGGGGTTAGAATGACCCAGGGGTTAGAATGACCCAGGGGTTAGAATGACCCAGGGGTTAGAATGACCCAGGGGTTAGACTGACCCTGGGTTTTTAGAATAGATTGACCCAGGGGTTAGAATGACCCAGGGGCTAGACTGACCCAGGGTTTAGAATGACCCAGGGTTTAAAATGAGCCAGGGTTTAAAATGAGCCAGGGGTTAGAATGACCCAGGGGTTAGAATGACCCAGGGGTTAGAATGACCCAGGGGTTAGACTGACCCTGGGTTTAGAATAGATTGACCCAGGGTTTAGACTGACCCTGGGTTTTTAGAATAGATTGACCCAGGGGTTAGAATGACCCAGGGGCTAGACTGACCCAGGGTTTAGAATGACCCAGGGTTTAAAATGAGCCAGGGTTTAAAATGAGCCAGGGGTTAGAATGACCCAGGGGTTAGAATGACCCAGGGGTTAGACTGACCCTGGGTTTAGAATAGATTGACCCAGGGTTTAGACTGACCCTGGGTTTTTAGAATAGATTGACCTAGGGTTTAGAATGACCCATGGGTTTAGAATAGAATGACCCAGGGTTTAGAGTGACCCAGGGGTTAGAATGACCCAGGGTTTAGAGTGACCCAGGGGTTAGAATGACCCAGGGTTTAGAGTGACCCAGGGGTTAGAATGACCCAGGGTTTACAGTGACCCAGGGGTTAGACTGACCCTGGGGTTAGAATAGAATGACCCAGTGTTTAGAGTGACCCAGGGGTTAGAATGACCCATGGTTTAGAATAGAATGACCCAGGGGTTAGAATGACCCAGGGGTTAGAATGACCCAGGGGTTAGAATGACCCAGGTTTAACTAGCTGAAGTGTGTAAAGCCTGAATGAGCCGGTGTACTGAGAAGAGTTCGCACCGAGCCGATGGAGGCCGAAGGTGAACCTGTGCGTCGGTGGTTTAGCGGAGAGCCAGAGCGCCAGCAGAGACACGATGATCCCGATCAGATCCGTCAGCATGTGCAGCGCATCCGTCATGATGGCCAGACTGTTGGCCACGTACCCACCTGAAAGACAAACCCAGTGACAGGAGCGGGCGACACACACACACACACACACACACTCTCCCCGACGCTCACCTATCAGCTCGCCCACCATGAACAGGAAGTAGAGCAGAGCGGCGAAGCCCAGTTTCCTCATGATCCTCCGCCGCCGGTCGCTCTCTCGACTCCTCCGGCACCCGTCACACGCCTCCGGCACCAGACCCGACGAGGAGCCCAGGAGCGAGTCGTCATCGTCCAACACATGCGTGACCGTCGACCCGTTAGCCGTCGGGAACTCGTCCGCCTCTCCCGACACCACCACCTTCAGCTGGCTGAACCGGGGCGTCTCGTCGTCCTCCAGGTCCTCGGAGAAGTCGAAGGCGGCGTCGCTGAGGTGCCAGTCCTCCGGCTCGCGGCGGAACACCGACCTCACGCGGCCCATCAGGCCCGACATCTGAGCGGATCTCTGAAGCGTCAGTGTGTGAGGAACTGACACGGTCTCGGGGGTCGAAGCGCCAGGTTACCTGCAACACAACAGCTCAGGTCAGCGTTACCAACACACACTGTGTTACAGAGCAACAGGAGCCATCATCAAATATCAGACACGGTCAAATAAAGCAACTCGAAAACACAAGAGTCACTATTGAGCTCCATTCAGTTCATTGATTAAATTCACATGTATTTGTATAGCGCTTTTCACAATACTCATCATTTCAAAGCAGCTTTACAGAAAATGTATGAGTCCACGTCACAATGAGTGATCTGTTATCAGAGGAAACTGTTTAAGTTGTGTATTTTAGAATCGCAGTTAGCAAAAATGGTATTAACAATGTAATAATTTAAGGCGAAAAACAAAGAGCTCGTTGAAGTAACGAATACTTGTTTGTTAACAAATGATTATGATGACATTTAGAAAAATGTAGCATTCACTTCAGAGACAATGATGCACAGTTCGCATATGAACCGCTAAAGCACAGAGTTTGTTTCGTGTGTTTCGGCGCGTTCATGTGTTTCAGGACTGGATGTCAGCGACACTGAAAACAACGATAACATCATTAAAAGAGCACAAACCTTCCTAAACTCTGCCGTTCGCTGGTTCCGTCCATCGTGGTGTGAGTTCGGGAAAATCTCAGAGTCTCGGTGTGTGAGTGTGTGTGTGAGTCAGTGTGTGTATGAGAGAGAGAGAGAGAGAGAGAGTGTTGTTTAATGTTAGCGCGTTCACTCTGCGCGCGTTCCAGCTCTACTGCAGCGCGCGTGCATTCAGTTCACATTCTTGTGCAAAATTAACATGTAATTATTAATTATACCTCTGTAGCACATTTCACTGTTGTATTTGTATCAAGAAAAATTCCTTGTGTTCAAGGTCACTTAGCAATAAAGCTATTTCTGATAGTATTATATTATATTATATTATATTATATTATATTATATTATATTATATTATACTCTGCTGCTATTTGAGAACTGAACTGAGCTGACTGTAGATTAAATTAACTCATTTAATAATTGATGATCTTTATGAGAGATCGGAATTAACAAATGCATAATTTTCCTGTTTATCGCTGTGAAGCTGCTTTGAAACACTCCAGTACAATCGTTCCGCCAATCGGAGGCGTCGCTCAGCAGCACGTGATTAAAGGCGGAAGTGCTCTCAGAGTGGCAGCGCGTCGCGTTGTCACAGTCTCCGCGGTCACATGAGCTTCTGTCACATGATGTTTGTGAGTCGCTCCTGGAAGCGTTTTCACTATCACATCAGGTTTGCTGACCGCCATTAAATACACAAGATAAAAGAAGAATCATATTCATCTGACGGGAATACAGCAGGAATGATGCGCTCAGGAGGGTTCGTGTTCAGACAGATGTGATCAGTGACGTACACATGATTACTGTTTTCTACCATGAGGAATCTGATTGTGTGTGTGTGTGTGTGTGTGTGTGTGTGTATGTGTGTATGTGTGTATGTGTATGTATGTATGTATGTATGTATGTATGTGTGTGTGTGTGTGTGTTACAGAGGCTGCTGGTGACTGTGATGATGATGGACAGACCGCAGGAGGAAAGCAAGCAGGACACAGGTGAACACACACACACACACTTCTTCTTCGCTTGTCCATCGAGATCCGATGATGACGTCCACGCCGTTAACGGTGAGATCTTTGATGACTAAACAGTCCTACCCCGGACCCACAAGCTCTATTGCAGGTGGGGCATATGTATGTGATGGTGGTGGTGGTCACATTGGCAGCTATGGCTGCCTTTCTCCTGGCTCGCTTCTGCTGTTTTCTGGTTGTCCTCTCCATCTCTAGTGTACAAACCCCCTCTCCACATAGCTGTCGCCAGATGGTGCGGTCAGCAGCAACATACTCCAGATCATCAGGTCTGATCTTACACTTTCTCAAGGAATTCTTCATCTGATCTTTATAGCGCTTCTTCGGACCCCCAGCTGAGCGTTGACCATGATGTAACTGGCCATATAGTACTCTGCGGGACAGACGACATGGGGGCATCCTTATCACATGCCCCAACCACTGCAGTTGGCGCTGGGTAATAATGGCCTCAATACTTCTGCAGTTCGCCTTTTTAAGTATTTCAGTGTGAGGTACCTGATTACGCCAGGTAATTCCCAGAATGCGCCGAAGGCAGCTTTTGTGGAATTGCTCTAAGGACTTGATGTGACGGCAGTAGGTTACCCATGCTTCACAGCTATAGAGGAGGGTGGTGACACAGACTGCTTGGTATACGGCGACCTTTGTGGAGGGATGAAGGTTCTTATTATGAAAGACTCTGCATCGAAGTCTCCCAAAGGCAGCTGATGCCTGTTTAATTCGGCTCTGGATTTCATTGTCGATGCTGCTATCCTCAGAGAGAAAACTCCCCAGATATTTGAAAGATGGCACTACTGACAACTGTTCATCTCCAACAGTGAAGGCAGGAGATGTGGGTGGGACATTGGCCCTCCATTGGCAGACCACTTCTGTCCAGCCCCATCCTGCTGTACGCCCTCACCGCCACAGCAAGGACAGTTTGAAGATCCTCCGGAGTATGGGCCACAAAAGCACAATCGTCTGCATACCGTAGCTCCAGGACCTGCTCTCTGCTGATTTTTGTTGTTGCATGTAGCCTCCTAATGTTAAAGAGGTTGCCATCTAATCTGAAGTCCACTGCCACACCACTGCTGTTTTCAATCTCATTGTGGAGAAGCTTGGTGACACACAGGAGGAAGATGTTAAAGAGCACTGGCGCTAACACACACCCCTGTGCGTACAGGGAACGGCTCCGACTCTTGTCCACCTACGGTCACCCGAGCAGTCATCCCATCATGGAATTGGCGAAGGATGTTAACAAACTTATCTGGACATCCAAACCTGAGGAGGACATCCCATAAGAGCTCTCTTTGCACAGTGTCGAATGCTTTTCGAGAGATCGACAAAGGCCATAAACATGTCCTGATGTTGCTGCCGGGCTGTGAAGATCATGTCGATCGTGCTCCTGTTCTTTCTAAACCCACACTGTGATTCTTGCAGCATTGACTCAATGATGTTGTTAATAAGCCTCTGATGCAGCACTTTGGCCATGACCTTACCACCAACTGAAAGGAGTGATATGCCCCTGCTATTGCCGCATACGGCCTTGTCACCCTTGTTCTTGTAGATGACTACAATGTTTGCATCTCTCCATTGCTGTGGGATGTTCTCATCAGTCCAGGCCTTGGTGATGTACTGGTAGAGGGTGCGCATACATATGTACCCTCCCTCCTTCAGTAGCTCAGCAGGGATGTTATCAGCTCCAGGGGACTTGTTGTTCTCAAGGGAACGGACAGATGATAGAACCTCCTGGAAGGTTGGTGGTAGACTGAGATCGTGGATGGGAGGAAGTTCAGGCAGTTCGTCCAGGATGGTGGGGTCTGCATCAGAGTCCTGATGGCAGAGTCAGCCCACCTCAGTAGGATACTATTCTGGTTCTTCAGAAGTGTTTGACCATCAGCTGTTTTCAGGGAAGTGACACAGCGATTTGTTGGACCGTAGATGGATTTGATAGCATTATAAAAATTATGCATGTCATATTTATCTGCAAAGGGTTGGATTTCATGTGCCTTTTTAGTCCACCACTCATTCTATATGGCCCGTATATGCTTTTGCACTTTCCCCTGAGCTGCCTGCCAATCCTGTCTAGCCTTAATGGATGAAGGGTTGTCTAATGTTTCCTGGTGTGCTTTCCGCAAACCTTAAGCAGGTTGTGGATTATGTCTGAATTATCGTCAAACCAGTCTTGGTGGTTCTTGCACTTATAGCCGATGGATTTGGCTGCTGCCTCATAGAGCACAGAGCTAATATAGTTCCACTGTTGTTCCATTGTGTTTTCTGAGCTTAGACAAGTTTCAGACTCCATAAGCTTCTCAGCTAGGAGACGTCGAAACTCACTTCTTGCTTCTATGTTTCCAAAGCGGCTACAATTTAGCCTCTTATTTTTGGACTTTTGCCTTCGCAAAGGGGTACGCACTTCCATATTGAGCTTGGCCACAATCATACGATGGTCAGTCCAGCACTCTGCACCTCTCATGGCACGAGTGATGAAAACATCCTTGATGTCATTTCTCCTCACCATGATGAAGTCAATCATGTGCCAATGTTTAGAGCGAGGGTGCATCCACGAGGTCTTATATTTTGCCTTCTGCTGGAAGATGGTGTTAGTTATGGTAAGGTTATGCTCAGAGCATAGAGTAAGTAACCTCATACCATTTGCATTCTCCCTGCCAATGCCATGCCTACCTAGTACTCCACTCCCTATCCTGTAGTTCTGTCCCACCCTAGCGTTAAAATCCCCAAGCAAGAGGATCTTATCACTCTTAGGGATCTGGCGAAGAGTTTCATCCAGTGCTTGATAAAAGCATTCCTTGGCTTCATTTTCAGAGGGCAAAGTTGGTGCATAGGCACTGAGAAGTGTGGCATAACGCTTTTTTGCCAGGGGGATACGGAGGGTCATTAGCCTTTCACTAATGCCAATAGGTGTTTCTGTGAGACTTGGTAGAAGCGTGTTTTTGATGGCCAGTCCTACTCCATAAAGATGTTTTCCACCTGGGGGGAAACCTTTCCAGAAGAAGGTATAGCCCGTTCCTTCCTCTGTTAGAGATCCTTCTTCCAGAAGCCTAGTCTCACTCGGGGCAGCAATGTCGATGTTATAGCGGCTCAGCTCAGCAGCGATCAGGGCTGTTCTCCTGTGTGGTCTGTCAGAGATGCCATGCGAGTCCAGGAGAGTCCTTACATTCCATGTAGCCAATTTTATATTGTATTGTTTCTTATTTTTCTTATTTCGACCGCAGTAGTGGAATAACCCGATAGACGCGGTAATCTATCCAGGTAAATGGTTGAATGGGCAATTTTTAGGGCACCTTTTCTAGGCCCTTCCCCAATGGGGTAGAGCAGTGCGGTCCCTAAATAGGGCTGCTCCGTCGCACAGGGGTCTGCCGAAACACCTGCCATTCAATCCCATTTGATAGCGACCAAATACCCTGTGCCGCTGCCGTGCAGGGCTCTGACTAAGAGCTCCCAGTCTATTCAAACCTGCCCCCGTCGTCAGATTCCTCATCGCCGTCAGACTTTTAACCATATGTAAGGTCCAGGTATTGTCACCGTGGTCAGAGGTGGAGACCTGCGCAAGGAAGGTTTTAAAGTGCCAAAGGAGGTGCGCCATCCCCAGTAGCACTATCTTCACCATGATGAGGTAAGTCCCGATGGGAAGGGTAGTCCCAGGACAACCGGTCTCCCATCTTGGCTGCAGGAGGCTGCCGGGTCCTTCGTCTGTTAAGGCCCGCCTATTGCGCACCTCCAGCGCATTGCTTTTCTGTCAGGGTATGCTCCCTTAGCCTTATCTCAACAGACTATCCACAAGGCAGTGGGGCTATTTTCCCATAGCTTTTTCTATAAATGCTAGTCTACTAATAAAAACCTAGTTTTATGGTGATCTTGATGTGTGTGTTTGCAGTGTGTGTTGTGATGGAGGACGTGGTGTGTGTGGATGAGCACACGATCCAGAGACTGACTGAAGGATTCCTGTCTCACTATCAGCCAGAGCTCAACGCCTCCAAGCAAACCCTGCAGGAACTCACGTACGATCACACTGCATACACACGACTACTGAAGCCACAGCGTGTGTGAACACTGAAGATCTGGCTCATTCAGTCAATGAGATCAAGACTGCAAAAAAAAGACATTTGAATTCAAAATACTGCACTGCTGTACTGTAATTATCCTTTATTTTTTCTTACTTCCAGACAAAATCAAGTTATTTTGCTGGATACGCTGGAGCAAGAAGTCACGAAATTCCGCGAGTGCAACGCCATGATTGATCTGAACGCACTGGTGAGTTTTAATCGCGTGGTTACTCTCGTAGAGACGTCGTCAGACTGACAGCTGATGTGTTTCAGTTCACAGAGGCCAAAGTTTATCACAGCAAACTGGTGAACATTCGCAAAGAAATGATCGTTCTGCACGACAAGACGACCAGACTAAAGGTTTGAGCGGGACTCTTCTGTAGATCCATGCTGTACTGCTCTTCATGTTCTTGTGGAAGCTTGTTTCGGCCAGCGAATAAAAAAGGTAATTGCCACAATGGCATTGTGAAATATAAACTTGCGTTTCTGATATAAACTTGTGTTCACAAGAAAAAAGTCAGAATGGCAAGATATAAACTTGCGTTTACGAGAAAAAAGTCTGAATTGCGAGAAAAAAGTCTGAATTGTGAGATATAAACTTCCATTTACAAGAAAAAAGTCAGAATTGCGAGAAAAAAGTTAGAATGGCTAGATATAAACTTGCATTTACGAGAAAAAAGTCAAAATAGCGACATAAACTTACGTTTACGAGAAAAAAGTCAGAATTGCGAGAAAAAAGTCAGAATTGCGAGAAAAAAGTCTGAATTGTGAAATATAAACTTTAAACTTGCGTTTACGAGAAAAAATCATAATTGCGAGATATAAACTTGTTTACGATTGAAAAAAGTCAGGATTCCATTTTTATTGAAAAAAAGTCATTTTTATTTTTATTCTGTAGCAGAAACAAGCTTCCATACTTTACCCTGGGTTAGTAAGCTTTGCCGTTTGAGACGGACCGGCAGATTAAGAGTGAAGAGTGTATGAATGTGTGCAGAAGCGAGCGCTGAAGCTGCAGCAACACAAGCAGAAGGAAGATCTGGAGCGCGAGCAGCAGAGAGAGAGAGAGCTGGAGCGAGAGAGACGCCTCGTCGCCAAACCCGCCAAACGCTCCGGCGAAGCCTGAACCAGTGCCTCACAAACACACACTGAGCTCAGCCCTGCCCACTGCACTCAGACTCCGCCCCTGTCGCAGCCCCGCCCACTGCACACAGACTCCGCCCCTGTCGTAGCCCCGCCCACTGCACACAGACCCCACCCCTGCCACAGCCCTGCCCACTGCCCACAGACTCCGCCCCTGTCGCAGCCCCGCCCACTGCACACAGACCCCACCCCTGCCACAGCCCCACCCACAGACTCCGCCCATGTCGCAGCCCTCGCCCACTGCACACAGACCCCACCCCTGCCACAGCCCCACCCACAGACTCCGCCCATGTCACAGCCCCGCCCACTGCACACAGACTCCGCCCCTGTTGCAGCCCCGCCCACTGCACACAGACCCCACCCCTGCCACAGCCCCACCCACTACCCACAGACTCCGCCCCTGTCGCAGCCCCACCCTCTGCACACAGACCCCACCCCTGCCACAGCCCCACCCACTGCCCACAGACTCCGCCCCTGTCACAGCCCCGCCCACTGCACACAGAGCCCACCCCTGCCACAGCCCCACCCACTGCCCACAGACTCCGCCCCTGTCCTCTTTAAAACAGATCTGAGAAACCTCTCAAACGAGCTGGATTCTCTGGGACTACATGTGATAAAGATGCTCTGGTGATTCTTTATCATCATCATCATATTCATGTGTGATTCTATCCAGATAAATAATAATAAAACTGTAATTAAAGCGTTGGTGTGCTCTTTTATTAACATAATTTATTACCTTACATGATGCTCTTTTAATGTAAACATAAATGTGATAAAACTGTAATACTTCACAATAAAGTTTCAATTATTAACATTAGTTAGGATGAACTAACAGCATTTAATGTTCATTTCAACATTTACTAATACATACTAAAATCAAAAGTTGTTTCTGTTAACAATAGTTAATGCACTAACATGAACAAATGTATTTTTATTAACTAACATTAACAAATAATAAAATTAATAAATGCTGTAAAAGAATACTGATAGCACTTTATTTTAGTGTCCTTGTTACACACTGTATATTAACCCTATAATTAATTTATATTACTCAGTATTTCAATGCACAATTACACCGTGACAAAGCCACCTTAAATAAAGTGTAACCAGAAAACTTTGCTTATTGTAAGTTCATGTTCACTAACGCATGAGACTTTATTGCAAAGTGTTCCGGATATGTTTCATACTTCAATGTTCATAAACTTGACTTGCGTCTTGAATATTTATTAAATATGTTATTGTGAGCGTCACTGGGTGTATGGAGTAAAAGCATGAGTTTGAGTGCCGGACACCAGGCGGCAGCAGAGCATCATGGGATTGATACTGTGTGTCATCAAGCTTTAACAAAACATGTCCGAAAGCTCCCAGGAAAACTGTGTTCAGTTACAGACGTGCGTCAGCGCCAGTTAATGAAGCGCAGCCGCTGCAAATACACACATATTATAATGTTCCTATTCAATTATGAAAACATGATTGTTTGCT
>JARWKJ010000006.1:614881-617381 GCA_029959095.1 Rhinichthys osculus | reverse complement strand
AAAGTCTGTTGGGGGTTTATCACACGGTGTTCATTTGGGATGAAAAGATTGTATTTGTGTGTTTTCAAAATAATTAAATTTCATATACGAGTGAAACACTTTTCAAGGTCCTCTTTGTAAATATGTCTGTTTTTAAGGGTTTTCCCAGGACTTCATGTCAAAAAGTCAAACTCAAGAACTTTAAGGGTTCGTACGAGGTGTACGAACCCTGATGAAACGGTGAGAGAACAATAATGTCACGTAACGCCACATTTAAAGCCATTCGCTGTCCATAAACTCTAAAAAGTAACTCTAGAGGAGCGTTTTGATACATATATGTATTATTACATTTATCTCAAAAAACGAAGCGAGAGTCAATTACGACATTAAAAAGTTTAAAACGCGTATCGAAGCCAATGGAAGTGTAAATTGAAGGTAATGAAGCTGTCGTCGCTGCCCAGCCCTGGAGCTGAAGTGAAGCCGTGTCTGTTCACACTGACCTTGAAGAAGTCGTCCTGGTGAACCACACAGCAGTTCGGCAAACTCTTGATCAGGCCGTCCGTCAGCGTGGTCTTACCGCCGTTAGTGACCCTGAAACACAGCACATTATGTTTTATGAACATGTTATTATATATGAATGTGTCAATCATTCAGGACCAAACCACCACACCTTTACTGTGCATTATTCTCTTTACTCAATGTTTTAGGTTAGATTTTACTTGATGGTTATTAAAATATTTTTTTTGTATGCTTTGTATTTTTTTCTGACGTTTTATAATATAAAGTGCCTTGAGAAGCTGCTTTAAAGGCGCTAAATAAAACAAAGTTTATTATTATTACTATACAAGATTACACAAATGGCTCATTTTCACCTGTAAGTTAGTCTTTCGGACAGATGTGTAAAAAGAACCATAAAACATTATTTATAACTCACAGGCATTAAAAACACAACACATTAATAACACAAACTGCGCATCACAACGGATTCATTCAACTAAAGTAACCGTTACATTATTTTACCGAAGTAATCTGTAATTTTCCATAGATATTATTTTGTTGTTGTTGCTGTGACTGTAATCAAAAAGACGTTTCAAAAATTCTGAAGCGTTATTACTTCATGACACTGATTTTAGTTGTGTGAATTAATGAATTAATAACGCCTCAGAATCTTTGTAACGTATTTTAGACATTTCGCAGCTGTCTGGCGGGAAACGCGGTTGCTATGGAGATTTGTTTCCCAAAAAATAACGAGAGGTCGCGCGCACCACGCGGTCTGCATCGAGCACGCGCTCAGTCACTCACTCACCCTCCGATGCCGATGATGAGCTTCATCCTCAAACCGAGAGAGACGCAAGAGAAAGTCGTGGATTACACCGATTACGGACCGATGACCGTACGAAGGAAAGCGTGAAAAGAGAAGGTTAAAAGAAATGTCAACTACTCGAGTCCTCCATGACGCTGAGTGAAAGCTGGACGATGGCGCTTCTTCGCGATCTTCCACAGAGAGAAACTCGAGCGCTCGCGACAGCTCAGACACTACCCTCTGCTGCGCGCTGATTGGCTATATAAACCCAGCAGCCCAGCGGAAGCCACACCCTGGCCAATCAGAGAGCCGGATCCTTCTCCGCTCAAGCCCCGCCCAGCGTGGGTGGCACAGGATATTTTTGTGCTTCCTAATTTTCCTTTGCAATCCGAGAATGGAATTTTTTAATATATGGCTAAAAAAAAGCAGATATTATTAAAATGTATGAATATTTGTTTTTCTTTTGACCACTTAAAAATAAAGTAAAAGTTGTATCTGTTAACATTATTTAATGGACCTTAACTAACACGAAACAGTGTTTTTATTAAATAACGTTAGCAAATATTAATAATAACTGTGACAAATGTATTGCTCATTGTTAGTTAATATTAGTTGATGCGCGGTAACAAATGGGACGCTATTGTAAAGTGTTACCCTTAAGTTTATTACATGAACAAAACTCACACAATAAAATATAGCTTTTTTTTTCTAATTATTCATAGATGAATGTAGTTTTCCTTCTGCTAATTTTCCATGGCTGATCCGCTTATTCCTTACATGGATTCAGTTGGATCCACATTCCACACAAATCTTCACAAAACAAACACTTCAAATATGTAACTGCCATGCGCCTCAAAATTAAGCTTTAAAAATGTTTAAAATATAAATTCGTATGATATCCAGGCTCATTTTAGTTTATTTTCCTAATTGATAAAACAAGTTCTTAAAAACAGAAAGCGCATATTTTATATATCCTGTAAATAAGTTTATGTTTTGTAGTTCCCGAGGACACTTTATATACGCGGCGCCCCCTGGCGGAGAAACAGCGCGTTTTCATCGGGTATACTTTCCTCTCGTGTTCATGTAAACCCTGGCGGTTTGTCTTGTTTTTGTTCATTAAAATTAAAATGACGTTAAACAATATTTGAGGTTAATGCGGCGCTACCAACACACTAAACTACATGTCCCATGATTCATTGTGCGGTGCGCGGCGGAAGT
>JARWKJ010000006.1:597381-604881 GCA_029959095.1 Rhinichthys osculus | reverse complement strand
GAGTGAATCACAGCGAGTGTTTGAGTGAATCAGTGAGTGTTTGAGTGAATCAGTGAGTGTTTGAGTGAATCAGCGAGTGTTTAAGTGAATCAGTGAGTGTTTGAGTGAATCACAGTGAGTGTTTGAGTGAATCAGTAAGTGTTTAAGTGAATCAGTAAGTGTTTGAGTGAATCAGCAGCGAGTGTTTGAGTGAATCAGCGAGTGTTTGAGTGAATCAGTGAGTGTTTGAGTGAATCAGTGAATGTTTGAGTGAATCAGCAGCGAGTGTTTGAGTTAATCAGCAGCGAGTGTTTGAGTGAATCAGCAGCGAGTGTTTGAGTGAATCAGCAGCGAGTGTTTGAGTGAATCAGTGAGTGTTTGAGTGAATCAGCGAGTGTTTAAGTGAATCAGTGAGTGTTTGAGTGAATCACAGGGAGTGTTTAAGTGAATCAGTGAGTGTTTGAGTGAATCAGTGAGTGTTTGAGTAAATCAGTGAGTGTTTGAGTAAATCAGTGAGTGTTTGAGTGAATCACAGGGAGTGTTTAAGTGAATCAGTGAGTGTTTGAGTAAATCAGTGAGTGTTTAAGTGAATCACAGCGAGTGTTTGAGTGAATCACAGCGAGTGTTTGAGTGAATCAGTGAGTGTTTGAGTGAATCAGTGAGTGTTTGAGTGAACCAGTGAGTGTTTGAGTGAATCAGTGAGTGTTTGAGTGAATCAGTGAGTGTTTGAGTGAATCACAGGGAGTGTTTAAGTGAATCAGTGAGTGTTTGAGTAAATCAGTGAGTGTTTGAGAGAATCACAGGGAGTGTTTGAGTGATAATGCTAGTGTTTGTATTTTTCTCTCATAGATCGCCAGCCAGGAGGCGATTCTGCGCGCGTCTAATGGATCTACATTCAAAGAATACTGTTTGGTGTTCAACTCGTCCTGGAGCAACATCTCCGACAGCCTGAGAGCAGCGGTGAGAGAGTCGGGCCGGGAAAGATTAATTCCGAATTTTTCGGAACTACGTTTTAATGGTTACATTTTAGCAATCAAAAAACATGTCTTATTAACTTGAAATCATGAGGTTTTTTTTTTTTTTTTTTTTTTTTACAATTACAGGGCCTTATGTGTAGGGTTGCGAATCGTAAATCGATTCCAATTCTGGAATCGAATACTTGAGGTCAGGAATCGGATACTTGTTATTAAATTTAAATTTCGATTCCTTTGTGAGTATTTCAATATGACTTTAAAGCGTTCAAGCGCGTGTTCTGTCCTCGTGTGTATCAGTGTCCTGGACCCGCAGCTCTTAAAGTGACAGCGCTCATATTCCTGCCGTCTCTATAATAACACTAATCAAACAAGACTTTTGAAACTATATGTGTAATGTATATTTTATTTATAAACTGCAGTGTTATTTTAAATTTGATTACAGTTTCTGAACCTGAAAATCTTAAAACACTGTTTATTACAATCGTATCTTTTCTCAGTTGTGTCTATTTGTTGTGATTGCTAATTTTTTATGTGTTCTTGTTTAATTACTGAGTGTTTATTGTCTTTAACAATGCTTGAAGTTTATATTAGTTCGGCTAGTTGTTTTTCTATGGTGTTTTTAAAGCACAGGCAAACGCTCCTGTAAGTGTTCTTCAGCTGATGATTTCTCTCAACTCTGTGTGTGTGGCGTGTGTGTGTGGTGTGTGGCGTGTGTGTGTGGCGTGTGGCGTGTGTGTGTGGTGTGTGGCGTGTGGCGTGTGTGCGTAGGTGGGGTATCCCCTGGTGAACCTGACGTCCACTCAGCTGTGTGCGGCGGGTCATGTGACCCCGGGCTCGGTGAAGGGTCATGCTGTGGTCGTGATGCGTGGAGGCTGTGATTTCAGTCAGAAAGCTCTGGTTGCTCAGGGTCTGGGTGCGTCTGTGCTTCTGATCGCCAGCAACAGCAATCTGGTAAGAGCTAATGATCGTTTCAGCACAAACACCAGTGTGAATCCTCACAAACACCAGTGTGAATCCTCACAAACACCAGTGTGAATCCTCAGTGTGTGAACTTGATCTTACCAGGTGTCGCCGTCAGCCAACGACTCCGAGTACAACAAGGTGAAGATTCCTCTGGCCCTGCTGAGATACCGGGACCTCCTGGACGCGCTGCAGGTGAAGATGAGAGAGTGTGTGTGAGAGAGAGAGAAAGAGAGTGTGTGTGTGTGTGTGTGAGAGACCGAGTGAGTGAGAGAGTGTGTGTGAGAGAATGAGAGTGAGAGTGTGAGAGGAAAAGAGAGAGAGTGAGTGTGACTCCTCAGTGACAGCACGTTTCATTCCTCATCGAATATCACACAGAGAAACAGCTACGATAATTCAGTGAACATTAATGAAAAACAAATGTTAAAACTCTGTAAAGGTTTAGGACTCTACAGTGAGAGTGAGTGTGAGAGTGAGTGTGTGTGTGTGTGAGTGTGAGAGTGAGAGTGAGTGTGAGTGTGAGTGTGAGTGAGTGAGTGTGAGTGTGAGAGTGAGTGTGAGTGTGAGAGTGAGAGTGAGAGTGAGAGTGTGTGAGAGTGAGAGTGAGTGTGAGTGTGAGAGTGAGAGTGAGAGTGAGAGTGAGAGTGAGAGTGAGAGTGAGTGAGTGTGAGAGTGAGAATGAGAGTGTGTGAGAGTGAGAGTGAGTGTGAGTGTGAGTGTGAGAGTGAGAGTGAGAGTGAGAGTGAGAGTGAGAGTGAGTGTGAGAGTGAGTGTGTGTGTGTGTGTGTGTGAGTGTGAGAGTGAGTGTCAGAGTGAGAGTGAGTGTGTGTGTGTGTGTGTGTGTGAGTGTGAGTGTGAGAGTGAGAGTGAGAGTGAGTGTGTGTGTGAGTGTGAGAGTGAGAGTGAGTGTGAGAGTGAGAGTGAGTGTGAGAGTGAGTGTGAGAGTGAGTGAGAGAGTGAGAGTGAGAGTGAGTGTGAGTGTGTGTGTGAGTGTGAGAGTGAGAGTGAGTGTGAGAGTGAGAGTGAGAGTGAGAGTGAGAGTGAGTGTGAGAGTGAGTGTGAGTGTGAGTGTGAGAGTGAGTGTGAGAGTGAGTGTGAGAGTGAGTGTGAGTGTGTGAGTGAGTGTGTGAGTGAGTGTGAGAGTGAGTGTGAGAGTGAGTGTGAGTGTGAGTGTGAGTGTGAGTGTGAGTGTGAGTGTGAGTGTGAGAGTGAGAGTGAGTGTGAGTGTGAGAGTGAGTGAGAGTGAGAGTGAGAGTGAGTGTGAGAGTGAGAGTGAGAGTGAGTGTGAGAGTGAGAGTGAGTGTGAGAGTGAGTGTGAGTGTGAGTGAGATACCGGTATTCATCAGATATAATTCAGATTCAGCTGTAAAGCAGCTCCACTGAAGACAATAATTCAGATCCATCAAGTTTTGTTCTCATCTGAGTGTCAGTGATTCAGTAATAATAATACTGAATATTAACACGTGTGTGTGTGTGTGTGTGTCAGGTGTTTCCTCAGGGAATGGAGGTGAGGTTATACGCTCCCCCTGTGCCTGCGTTTGACGCCAGCATCATCATCATGTTACTGATCGCTGTGTTCACGGTGACCATGGGCGGGTTCTGGAGCGGAGCGGCCGAGAAGTGAGTGACATCACCGGTTCAGGCCAGTGCACGTGTCATGTGACGCGAGTGTTGACGCGAGTGTGTGTGTGCAGAGCGAAGCTGGCGGCGGGCCCGTCGTCAGAGGCGTGTGAGGATCGGGCCGACAGCAGTGAACTCTCGCTCTACTCTCCTCTGAAGGTGCTGCTGTTCGTGGCCATGATGTGTGTGATGCTCGTGCTCATGTACTTCTTCTACAAGTGGTTGGGTGAGACACACACACACACACACACAGGAACGTGACTGAGATGTAGTTTATGTGATCATCGTCATATTCTGCCTGGCGTACAGCGAGTGTTTGAGTGAATCAGCGAGTGTTTGAGTGAATCAGCGAGTGTTTGAGTGAATTAGTGAGTCTTTGAGTGAATCAGCGAGTGTTTGAGTGAATCAGCGAGTGTTTGAGTGAATCAGCGAGTGTTTGAGTGAATCAGCGAGTGTTTGAGTGAATCAGCCAGTGTTTGAGTGAATTAGTGAGTGTTTGAGTGAATCAGCGAGTGTTTGAGTGAATCAGCGAGTGTTTGAGTGAATCAGCGAGTGTTTGAGTGAATCAGTGAGTGTTTGAGTGAATCAGTGAGTGTTTGAGTGAATCAGTGAGTGTTTGAGTGAATCAGTGAGTGTTTGAGTGAATCAGTGAATGTTTGAGTGAATCAGCAGCGAGTGTTTGAGTGAATCAGTAAATGTTTGAGTGAATCAGCAGCGAGTGTTTGAGTGAATCAGCGAGTGTTTGAGTGAATCAGCGAGTGTTTGAGTGAATCAGCGAGTGTTTGAGTGAATCAGCAAGTGTTTGAGTGAATCAGCGAGTGTTTGAGTGAATCAGCGAGTGTTTGAGTGAATCAACAAGCAAGTGTTTGAGTGAATCAGCGAGTGTTTGAGTAAATCAGCGTCAGTGAGTGTTTGAGTGAATCAGCGAGTGTTTGAGTGAATCAGCGAGTGTTTGAGTGAATCAGCGAGTGTTTGAGTGAATCAGTGAGTGTTTGAGTGAATCAGTGAATGTTTGAGTGAATCAGCGAGTGTTTGAGTGAATCAGCGAGTGTTTGAGTGAATCAGTGAATGTTTGAGTGAATCAGCGAGTGTTTGAGTGAATCAGCGTCAGCGAGTGTTTGAGAGAATCAGCGAGTGTTTGAGTGAATCAGCGAGTGATTGAGTGAATCAGCGAGTGTTTGAGTGAATCAGCGAGTGTTTGAGTGAATCAGCGAGTGAATCAGCGAGTGTTTGAGTGAATCAGTGAGTGTTTGAGTGAATCAGCGAGTGTTTGAGTGAATCAGCGAGTGTTTGAGTGAATTAGTGAGTCTTTGAGTGAATCAGCGAGTCTTTGAGTGAATCAGCGAGTGTTTGAGTGAATCAGCGAGTGTTTGAGTGAATTAGCGAGTGTTTGAGTGAATTAGTGAGTCTTTGAGTGAATCAGCGAGTGTTTGAGTGAATCAGCGAGTGTTTGAGTGAATTAGTGAGTCTTTGAGTGAATCAGCGAGTGTTTGAGTGAATCAGCGAGTGTTTGAGTGAATCAGCGAGTTTTTGAGTGAATCAGTGAGTGTTTGAGTGAAACAGCAGCGAGTGTTTGAGTGAATCAGCAGCGAGTGTTTGAGTGAATCAGCAGCGAGTGTTTGAGTGAATCAGCGAGTCTTTGAGTGAAACAGCAGCGAGTGTTTGAGTGAATCAGCAGCGAGTGTTTGAGTGAATCAGTGAATGTTTGAGTGAATCAGCAGCGAGTGTTTGAGTGAATCAGTGAGTGTTTGAGTGAATCAGCGAGTGTTTGAGTGAATCAGCGAGTGTTTGAGTGAATCAGCGAGTGTTTGAGTGAATCAGCGAGTGTTTGAGTGAATTAGCGAGTCTTTGAGTGAATCAGCGAGTGTTTGAGTGAATCAGTGATTGTTTGAGTGAATCAGCAGCGAGTGTTTGAGTGAATCAGCGAGTGTTTGAGTGAATCAGTGAGTGTTTGAGTGAATGTTTGAGTGAATTAGCGAGTGTTTGAGTGAATTAGTGAGTGTTTGAGTGAATTAGTGAATGTTTGAGTGAATCAGCAGCGAGTGTTTGAGTGAATCAGTGAGTGTTTGAGTGAATGTTTGAGTGAATTAGCGAGTGTTTGAGTGAATCAGTGAGTGTTTGAGTGAATTAGTGAATGTTTGAGTGAATCAGCAGCGAGTGTTTGAGTGAATCAGTGAGTGTTTGAGTGAATGTTTGAGTGAATTAGCGAGTGTTTGAGTGAATTAGCGAGTGTTTGAGTGAATTAGTGAGTCTTTGAGTGAATCAGCGAGTGTGTGAGAGTGTGTGAGTGTGTGAGTGGAGTCAGCTTTATTCCTACAGCACCTTCATACAGTACAGATCGTAAAAAATAAAGCTTTACAGTAATAAACAGGAAAATAACAGAATCCTTCATCAGATATAATTCAGATTCCGCTATAAAGCAGCTCTACAGACTAGTGATGCGCGGGTCAGCTTTTTTTCCAACCCGCGGGTCCCGCTTTTATGAAATTATTTGGCCCGCCCCAGCCCGCACCGCACCACTGTATCGATTTTTACAACCCGCCCCGCACCCGCGACCATTAAATAGACATAGGCCTACTACTAGGCATTGTAATGTAAATGAAAACAGCCTTTATTTCAGCCTGAAAGTGCTTGGAAACATCGCCCTGTAAACTGTCAACAAGAGACGATTATGAATATTAATCATAAATCAGGTCATATTAATAAGATACTAATAAACATTTTCAACATTTACAAAGCAGCATTTGTATTCATCTAATAGGCTTGAAACCATTTTTTATTTCTTAGACCCCCCACAAATATGTCTTGACGTGCTGGAAGTGCCCGTTTTGTGGCGCTACTGTTTGTATATTTTTCACACGAGTTGCACTTCAGGTAGCTGATCTAGCTACTGTTGTCTCCTGCTGCAACTATTTCTGAGAACCCCTCCCAAACATTAGATTAAGCAGCCTAACCTTATTTTTCGTTTCAATTTAATCAGTTAAATTCCGGCGCGCCGCTTTCGTGACGTGTCACGTGACGCCAAAGGTTTATGGAGCTCACGCAAGTTAAGTTGCTACGGCATTCGTATTGTAACCTTATCAAATAACCTAATAAAATACGAAAATAGATATTCCCAAATATTTTATATAGGCTGGAAATTGCAAGCAAGATACATGGATTAACAACAATAATAATGACCCGCCCCGCAAATAAAGTGACAATTTCTTTACCCGCCCCAACCCGCCCCGCGGGTTACGAGTCGGCCCGCGCATCACTACTACAGACGGCAATAAAGTCATCATTCAGATCAACAAGTTTAGTTCTCGCCTGTTAGCGCCAGTGCAATCAATAACGATTCTCAATATGAACAGCCTGGAACAGCTCCAGCTTCAGGAACACACAGGGGAACGTGACTGAGATGTAGTGTGTTTCTCCTGTAGTTTATGTGATTATCGTCATATTCTGCCTGGCGTCGGCATCCGCGCTCTACAACTGTCTGGATTCCCTGATGACGGCTGTGGGCTGCGCGACGCTCAGGTGAACACACACACACACACACACACACATGCTTGTTTGACATTAATTGCATTATATAAGCAGAATGTTTCAGATGAAAAAAACAAATGAACTAGTATGAACACAGCTGTAACTCTACACCGTCCAGCTGTTGTCATGGTTACCACTCTGTTATTGGAGGTTTATGATCTGTCTGTGTGTGTGTGTGTGTGTGTGTGTGTGTGTGTTTTCCAGCGTGTCCTGCCGTGAGAGAAGTGTGTCTGTGCGGTCGCTGCTGCTCGCCGCTGTCTGCATTACACTGGCTGTGATCTGGGGCGTGTACAGGAACGAGGACAGGTGATACACACACACACACACACTCACTCACTCACTCACTCACACACTCACACACTCACACACACACTCACACACTCACTCACTCACTCACACACGCACACACGCACGCACACACTCACTCACACACTCACTC
>JARWKJ010000006.1:577381-589881 GCA_029959095.1 Rhinichthys osculus | reverse complement strand
ACCACAGGCTGGCATTATGCTAATTAGTCAGAAACCTGTGCAGGATCAGCAGGAAGTGAGACTGGATTACTGACGACTCGTTTCAGTTCAGAATCACTTCTTTATTTTTCAGCGTCTCAATCACGGGTGTCAGTTTGGTTTGAAATGTGGTGGGGACAGAGACGCTTTCGGAAGTGCATTTTCAAAAGTGCTGGGTACAAACTCTGCAGCCTGTTTAACCCGTAAATACATGCATCGATCCGCACATTTTTTTTTTGAGTTCTTAAATGGTCTAGTGGTAGATCGTTTGCCAAGCGTGTGAGATGTTATGGGCTCTAATCCGCCCTCGGTATAGTTTTTTTTTCTCTCTCAAAACTGAATATGATCAGTGGTTACAGTCTATATCAAGCAGCCAGAGACACGTTTGTGTGCATTTTATTTTGTAATTTCACCGGAATTAATATATAGAGAGTCTCTCCGCAACGGCGATTGAAGCGCGAGCCACAGAGAACACTGTATCCACGACACTGATAGCAGCGACACGAGCGCTCAGCTTGAGTTAAAAAACAAAACATTTTAGCGCTAGATCTCTTATTTAAGAGCGAACTAAATGAATGCTCTGCTAGTTAACTGGAGAGTGTGAGTCACCATCCCCATCGTCCCACCGTACCCGTTCATTTTTGAAATATTTATGTTTTGATTATTCGTAATGTTTGATAAGCTGCTGATTTTTAAAAAATTTGTTTTAGAAATTACAATAAATATTATAATCGAAAAAAAAAAATCTGATTATCTGAACTTTGATCTTTGAAACTGTGCAGAGCTTTATTACACACAGCATGACCTCATTACGCTCTCTCTCTGCAGGACTGCTGGTGTCGTACTGCCATAAGTTTGACGTGTGGACGGGAAACTCCAGAAGAACATACTTCATCTCCAGCGCTGTCGGTACGAGAACAGCACACACACACACACACACACACACACACACACACACACACACACACACACACTTCATCTCCAGTGCTGTCGGTACGAGAACAGCACACACACACACACACACACACACACACACACACACACACACACACACACACTTCATCTCCAGCGCTGTCGGTACGAGAACAGCACACACACACACACACACACACACACACACACACACACACACACACACACACACACACACACACACACTTCATCTCCAGCGCTGTCGGTACGAGAACAGCACACACACACACACACACACACACACACACACACTTCATCTCCAGTGCTGTCGGTACGAGAACAGCACACACACACACACACTCACACACACACACACACTTCATCTCCAGCGCTGTCGGTACGAGAACAGCACACACACACACACACACACACACACACACACACACACACACTTCATCTCCAGCGCTGTCGGTACGAGAACAGCACACACACACACACACACACACACACACACTTCATCTCCAGTGCTGTCGGTACGAGAACAGCACACACACACACACACACACACACACACACACACACACACACACACACACACACACACACTTCATCTCCAGCGCTGTCGGTACGAGAACAGCACACACACACACACACACACACACACACACACACTTCATCTCCAGCGCTGTCGGTACGAGAACAGCACACACACACACACACACACACACACACACACACTTCATCGCCAGTGCTGTCGGTACGAGAACAGCACATACACACACACACTCACACACACACACACACACACTTCATCTCCAGCGCTGTCGGTACGAGAACAGCACACACACACACACACACACACACACACACACACACACACACACACACTTCATCTCCAGCGCTGTCGGTACGAGAACAGCACACACACACACACACACACACACACACACACTTCATCTCCAGCGCTGTCGGTACGAGAACAGCGCACACACACACACACACACACACACACACACACACTTCATCTCCAGTGCTGTCGGTACGAGAACAGCGCACACACACACACACACACACACACACTTCATCTCCAGTGCTGTCGGTACGAGAACAGCACACACACACACACACACACACACACACACACACACACTTCATCTCCAGTGCTGTCGGTACGAGAACAGCACACACACACACACTCACACACACACACACACACACACTTCATCTCCAGCGCTGTCGGTACGAGAACAGCGCACACACACACACACACACACACACACACACACACACACACTTCATCTCCAGTGCTGTCGGTACGAGAACAGCACACACACACACACACACACACACACACTTCATCTCCAGCGCTGTCGGTACGAGAACAGCACACACACACACACACACACACACACACACACACTTCATCTCCAGCGCTGTCAGTACGAGAACAGCACACACACACACACACACACTTCATCTCCAGTGCTGTCGGTACGAGAACAGCACACACACACACACACACTTCATCTCCAGCGCTGTCAGTACGAGAACAGCACACACACACACACACACACTTCATCTCCAGTGCTGTCGGTACGAGAACAGCGCACACACACACACACACACACACACACACACTTCATCTCCAGTGCTGTCGGTACGAGAACAGCACACACACACACACACACACACACACACACACACACACTTCATCTCCAGTGCTGTCGGTACGAGAACAGCACACACACACTCACACACACACACACACACACACTTCATCTCCAGCGCTGTCGGTACGAGAACAGCGCACACACACACACACACACACACACACACACACACACTTCATCTCCAGTGCTGTCGGTACGAGAACAGCACACACACACACACACACACACACACACTTCATCTCCAGCGCTGTCGGTACGAGAACAGCACACACACACACACACACACACACACACACTTCATCTCCAGTGCTGCCGGTACGAGAACAGCACACACACACACACACACACACACACACACTTCAACTCCAGCGCTGTCGGTACGAGAACAGCACACACACACACACACACACTTCATCTCCAGTGCTGTCGGTACGAGAACAGCACACACACACACACACACACACACACACACACACACACACACTTCATCTCCAGTGCTGTCGGTACGATAACAGCACACACACACACACACACACACACACACTTCATCTCCAGCGCTGTCGGTACGAGAACAGCACACACACACACACACACACACACACTTCATCTCCAGCGCTGTCGGTACGAGAACAGCACACACACACACACACACACACACACACACACTTCATCTCCAGCGCTGTCGGTACGAGAACAGCGCACACACACACACACACACACACACACACACACACACACTTCATCTCCAGTGCTGTCGGTACGAGAACAGCGCACACACACACACACACACACACTTCATCTCCAGTGCTGTCGGTACGAGAACAGCGCACACACACACACACACACACACTTCATCTCCAGCGCTGTCAGTACGAGAACAGCACACACACACACACACACTTCATCTCCAGCGCTGTCAGTACGAGAACAGCACACACACACACACACACACTTCATCTCCAGTGCTGTCGGTACGAGAACAGCACACACACACACACACACACACACACACACACACTTCATCTCCAGTGCTGTCGGTACGATAACAGCACACACACACACACACACTTCATCTCCAGCGCTGTCGGTACGAGAACAGCACACACACACACACACACACTTCATCTCCAGCGCTGTCGGTACGAGAACAGCACACACACACACACACACACACTTCATCTCCAGCGCTGTCGGTACGAGAACAGCACACACACACACACACACACACACACACACACACACACACACTTCATCTCCAGCGCTGTCGGTACGAGAACAGCACACACACACACACACACACTTCATCTCCAGCGCTGTCGGTACGAGAACAGCACACACACACACACACACACACTTCATCTCCAGCGCTGTCGGTACGAGAACAGCACACACACACACACACACACACACTTCATCTCCAGCGCTGTCAGTACGAGAACAGCACACACACACACACACACACACACACTTCATCTCCAGCGCTGTCAGTACGAGAACAGCACACACACACACACACACACACACTTCATCTCCAGTGCTGTCGGTACGAGAACAGCACACACACACACACACACACACACACACACACACACACACTTCATCTCCAGTGCTGTCGGTACGATAACAGCACACACACACACACACACTTCATCTCCAGCGCTGTCGGTACGAGAACAGCACACACACACACACACACACTTCATCTCCAGCGCTGTCGGTACGAGAACAGCACACACACACACACACACACACACACTTCATCTCCAGCGCTGTCGGTACGAGAACAGCACACACACACACACACACACACACACTTCATCTCCAGCGCTGTCGGTACGAGAACAGCACACACACACACACACACACACACTTCATCTCCAGCGCTGTCAGTACGAGAACAGCACACACACACACACACACACACACACACACACACACACACACACACACACACACACACACACACACGAGCGCCAACACTCACGTCCAGTCAGCTTTATTTCTACAGCGCTTTTAACAGCACAGAGTGTTTCACAGCAGCTTTACAGAGATAACAGGACAATAATGCAACAGAGTGTTTCTAGAAGAGAATAGCGTCACAGTCCAGCTTAAGCCAGTTCAGTGATGCTTCATTTCTGTTGTGAAAAAGTTATTAATTTAGTTCATTTATATATATAGCGGCTCTGGAGTAAACCGTGATGTCATCGTCCAGCTCAGTTCAGTTCTCATATAATGCTGTCAGTGCAGGAGATCAATAATATTGCTGGATATTACATGTGCCTGTGCTTCAGTCTCAGCTGAGACCAGACTAACGGTGTGTGTGTGTGTGTGTGTGTGTGTGTGTGTAGCGTACGCCGTGGGGCTCGTGCTGACGTTTGCAGTGATGCTGCTGTCTAAGATGGGCCAGCCGGCTCTGCTGTACCTGGTGCCCTGCACACTCCTCACCTGTGCCGTCCTCGCCGCCGCCCGCAAGCAGTTCCGCAGCTTCTGGACCGGCCCCAGCGTCCCGGTGAGCCCACGAGCGGCCCGCGCTCCTGACGCCAGACTCCGCACGCGCTCGCACTTCAGGCCAACTACTGTCCTCTAGCTAAAGGGAGAGTTCACCCAAATATGAGAATTAGCCCATGATTTACTCTACCTGAACCCATCCTAGTGTATCTGACACTCTCCTTTCAGACGAACACAATCTGAGTTATATTAATAAATGTCCTGACGCTTCCCAGCTTTATAATAGGAGTCGACGGGTCCGTCAAACTGCATCTGTCCATCACTAAGTGCTCCAGGAGGTTAATAAAGACATTTTTCTTACACAAACTCATCGCTTCGTTTCAGAAGGCCTTTATTAACCCCTTTTTATCCATCATAATCACTTTTATGATGGACAGATGCACTTTTATGATGGAGAGATGCACTTTTATGATGGACAGATGCACTTTTATGATGGAGAGATGCACTTTTATGATGGACAGATGCACTTTTATGATGGATAGATGCACTTTTATGATGGATAAATGCACTTTTATGATGGACAGATGCACTTTTATGATGGAGAGATGCACTTTTATGATGGACAGATGCACTTTTATGATGGATAGATGCACTTTTATGATGGACAGATGCACTTTTATGATGGATAGATGCACTTTTATGATGGACAGATGCACTTTTATGATGGATAGATGCACTTTTATGATGGACAGATGCACTTTTATGATGGACAGATGCACTTTTATGATGGACAGATGCACTTTTATGATGGATAGATGGACTTTTATGATGGATAGATGCACTTTTATGATGGACAGATGCACTTTTATGATGGATAGATGCACTTTTATGATGGACAGATGCACTTTTATGATGGACAGATGCACTTTTATGATGGACAGATGCACTTTTATGATGGATAGATGCACTTTTATGATGGACAGATGCACTTTTATGATGGATAGATGCACTTTTATGATGGACAGATGCACTTTTATGATGGATAGATGCACTTTTATGATGGACAGATGCACTTTTATGATGGACAGATGCACTTTTATGATGGACAGATGCACTTTTATGATGGATAGATGCACTTTTATGATGGACAGATGCACTTTTATGATGGACAGATGCACTTTTATGATGGACAGATGCACTTTTATGATGGATAGATGCACTTTTATGATGGACAGATGCACTTTTATGATGGACAGATGCACTTTTATGATGGACAGATGCACTTTTATGATGGATAGATGGACTTTTATGATGGATAGATGCACTTTTATGATGGACAGATGCACTTTTATGATGGATAGATGCACTTTTATGATGGACAGATGCACTTTTATGATGGACAGATGCACTTTTATGATGGACAGATGCACTTTTATGATGGATAGATGCACTTTTATGATGGACAGATGCACTTTTATGATGGATAGATGCACTTTTATGATGGACAGATGCACTTTTATGATGGATAGATGCACTTTTATGATGGACAGATGCACTTTTATGATGGACAGATGCACTTTTATGATGGACAGATGCACTTTTATGATGGATAGATGCACTTTTATGATGGACAGATGCACTTTTATGATGGACAGATGCACTTTTATGATGGACAGATGCACTTTTATGATGGATAGATGCACTTTTATGATGGACAGATGCACTTTTATGATGGACAGATGCACTTTTATGATGGACAGATGCACTTTTATGATGGACAGATGCACTTTTATGATGGATAGATGCACTTTTATGATGGACAGATGCACTTTTATGATGGACAGATGCACTTTTATGATGGACAGATGCACTTTTATGATGGATAGATGCACTTTTATGGACTTCCAAAAAAATAATACCCATTCACAGCCATTATAAAGCTGGGGGAAGCATCAGGACATTTTTTTTTATATAACTCTGATTGTATTCGTTAGAAAGAAGAGTGTCATATACACCTAGGATGAGTAAATCATGGGCTAATTTACATTTTTGGGTGAACTATCCCTTTAAAGTTCTTAAATTGTCAATATATTTGCCTAAACATTAATGCATGTAACGTATGAGTGCATGAACATGGCCCACAGAAACACTGAAGCTTGAGATTGAGGGGTGTAGCGATTCCCTCATGACACTGAACTCGCCATAATACGGTGTAACTGCGATACTCCAAGACATATGATAGAAGGTTAAAACGTTTTATTTTTTTACTGTGGATTAACATGCTAAATTTGATATTACAGTGTGTGTGTAAATGAATATTCTTGGACTCAGTGCTGAAACCCAAAGCACAGACAATAGAGACGCCAGAATAACAATATTCATGATTCTGAAGCTGGAAATACTGAGTTATTGTAGATGAATATGTTTGATCTCTGTCACTGACTAGATATATTTATAATAATGTCGGCCACTTTCACTGGTATCATCAGACATCTGGCATTATCAGGAGCCACAGATATTCCCACAGTGCATTATTATACATTATATCCAACATTATATATAGTAGTTTAATGTAGTACTGACACTAAAACTCAGTAACACAGTAATACACTATACATACTGTTGCATTTTGGTATTGCGATATATTGTTACACCTCTACTTTCTGGCTGTGTGTGTGTGTGTGTGTGTGTGTGAGACGTGTTGTGATATAAGACTGCTGTGTTACATGTGACTTGGTCTCCATCAGGTCCTGGACGAGTCTAGGAAGCCGTTATTATCAGGTTTGAGCTCTTGTTTTAGTCTGTGTGTGTGTTGCTTCTGTAATGCCTGTTCCTGCAGTTCTCCTGCTCAACACTAGGTGGCGCTAGAGGACTCAGATGATCTGTGTCTAGATGAGCTGCTTCTGTCTCTCCTGCATGTTGGTCACATGTTTGCATTTCTCTGACTAACACAGGGCGAGACAGAAGAGCCTTCCCCTGTAGAAGTGTTGTGTCCCTGCAGATGCTGAGCTCCGACACACAGCGGCTCTCGTTCCCTCATAATCACAGGATTATCATTAGCGTCTCACAGGAGAACTCAACAACAGCAGCGGACGCACACCAATTTGCTTTAAAACGCACTGTAATGTTAATAAATTTGGAGCATTTATATAATGACAATGATAAATTATATACGGATTTAAGTATAAACTATATATAGATAAAACTATGTAAATAGATATTTAATGCCAATAAACTAATAATTAACATTTACAGACTATCACTGTGATTTTCATGCTAACGCTAACCCTAACTGCTTACATGCATATTTTAGTGCTGTTAAAATCATTTTTTAAATTTCTTTTAACTCTAGTTTTATATTTTTCCTTTGCATGGCATCACTGCCTCATCATCATCAGCAGCGTCTACTAAACATGTGAAACTGTTTCATGTGTCTGACTGTAACACACACACATACACAGGACTGTAACACACACACACACACAGGACTGTAACACACACACACACACACACACACACACACACACACACACACACACAGGACTGTCACACACACACACACACACACACACACATACACAGGACTGTAACACACACACACACAGGACTGTAACACACACACACACACACACACACACACAGGACTGTCACACACACACACAGGACTGTCACACACACACACACACACACACACACACACACACACACACACACAGGACTGTCACACACACACACACACACACACACACACACACACACACACACACACACAGGACTGTAACACACACACACAGGACTGTAACACACACACACACACACACACACACACACAGGACTGTAACACACACACACAGGACTGTAACACACACACACACACACACACACACAGGACTGTAACACACACACACAGGACTGTAACACACACACACACACACACACACACACACACACACAGGACTGTAACACACACACACACACACACACACACACACACACACATACAGGACTGTAACACACACACACACACACACACACACACACACACACACACAGGACTGTAACACACACACACACACACACACACACAGGACTGTCACACACACACACACACAGGACTGTCACACACACACACACACACACACACACACAGGACTGTCACACACACACACACACACACACACAGGACTGTCACACACACACACACACACAGGACTGTAACCCTCACACACACACACACACACACACACACACACACACAGGACTGTCACACACACACACACACACACACACACACACACACACACACAGGACTGTCACACACACACACACACAGGACTGTCACACACACACACACACACACACACACACACACACACACACACACACACACACACACACACAGGACTGTCACACACACACACACACAGGACTGTAACCCTCACACACACACACACACACACACACACACAGGACTGTCACACACACACACACACACACACACACACACACACACACAGAGGACTGTCACACACACACACACACACACACACACACACACACACAGGACTGTCACACACACACACACACACACACACAGGACTGTCACACACACACACACACACACACACACATGACTGTCACACACACACACACACAGGACTGTAACCCTCACACACACACACACACACACACAGGACTGTCACACACACACACACACACACACAGGACTGTCACACACACACACACACACACACAGGACTGTAACCCTCACACACACACACACACACACACACACACAGGACTGTCACACACACACACACACACACAGGACTGTAACACACACACACACACACACACACACACACACAGGACTGTAACCCTCACACACACACACACACACACACACACACAGGACTGTCACACACACACACACACACACACACACACACACACACACACAGGACTGTAACCCTCACACACACACACACACACAGGACTGTCACACACACACACACACACACACACACACACACACACACACAGGACTGTAACACACACACACACACACACACACACACACACAGGACTGTAACACACACACACACACACACACACACACACAGGACTGTAACCCTCACACACACACACACACACACACAGGACTGTAACCCTCACACACACACACACACACACACACACACACACACACAGGACTGTAACCCTCACACACACACACACACACACACACACACAGGACTGTCACACACACACACACACACACAGGACATGCTCCGCTGCTCCAGTAATGTGTGTGTGTGTGTGTGTGTGTGTCCTCAGATGGAGGCTCTGCACACACTGAAGGAGTGAGGCCCTGCTGAGGATCCGTGACCGACCCGCCAGCTGACCCGCCAGGACGATCCGATGGGACTGTGGAGTGTGTCTCTCATCATTACACTGCGACACTTTACTAAAAACTGGAATGATTCTTTAAGGGGCCTTAAATTACCAGCACCTGCTGTTTTTTTTTTTACTTCCACTTTTTTATGTGATAATTTTATAACGTAATGTTTGAATATTCCACAAACATGTAATGAATAATTTACTCTTCTCTTTGTCATTGAAATAAACATCGATATGAAAACAGAACAGGATCATTGATGCTCTCAGACACTGCCTGTACAAGCACATGCGACTCAATGAATATAGATTTAATACATATTTATAAAAAAGAACAGTGAACAAGTTTACACTCTTTAAACTCTTTTTAGTTTAAGTACACTTGGGTACATTGAAACAGAACCCAACTCTATATTTAAAATGCATTCAATGAATAGACATGGTTTTGATGCGAGATGAAACACTGATGCTGGAGACACACATCAGATCTCCCAGCATCCCCTGTAACACGCACGCCTATGAGCATGGAGGGAAACTAATGCCGGCTTTTGGGTGATATAGATGAATAAATATGGAAATAAATCGATTCGGGGCCTTTAAGAATCGATCTTGAATCGACCACATTTGGAAAAAAAAATTAATTGAAAAATTATTTTTTTTGCCCAGCCCTACTTTATATGTGGGTCACTTATGCATTTGCGTCATCAAAATAATAAGTGTTAGGTCCAGTGTAGTTTAGTGCTGATGTTGAACAACACGGGTACGGTGAGCACAGGTGTGGGGATGTGGCCAGGGGTAGGGTTAGGGTCAAAGGTCAGGGTTAGGGTCAAAGGAATAGTTCACTTCAAAATAAAAAAATTCTGTCATCATTTACTCTCCCTCAAGTTGTTTCAAACCTGTAAGAATTACTTTCTTCCGCTGAACACACAATTATTGTGAGGAATGTCGGTAACCAGACAGTTGATCCATTGACTTCCATAGTATTATTATTATTTTTTAAATATATAAGTACAATGTAAAAACATGTATTTACACAATAAGTGCATTGCATCAAAATATGGAAGCTTGTTTCCGGCACGGAATGAAAAATAACAATAATGGTAATTGCGACTTTTAATCTCACAAAATTGTGAGTTTATATCTCGCAATTGTTTTTGTTTTTTTAATTTACAGAAAAAATCTGATTGTCAGATATAAATTGGAATTGAGAGAAAAGTTAATAAAGACACTAAATATAAAGTGGTTAATTATTTATACATTCTTGGTAACACTTTACAATAAGGTTAATTCGTTAACATTCTTTAATGCATTTACTAACATGAACTAACAATGAGCAATACATTTGTTACTGTATTTATTAATCTTTGTTAATGTTAGTTCACAGTGCATTAACTAATGTTAACTAATACAACCTTTGATTTTAATAACTTATTAGTAAATGTTTAAATTAATATTAACTTAGATTAATAAATGCTGTAGAAGTATTCTTCTTAGTTCATGTTAACTGAGGTAGTTAACAAATTAACCTTTGTAAAGTGTTACCAAGAATGTGTAAATAAGGGACTTTATATTAAGTGTCTTTAATGCACTGTGAACAAACATGAACAGCTGTATTTTTATTAACAAAGATTAATAAGTACTGTAAAAAATGTATTGCTCATTGTTAGTTCATGTTAGTTAATACATCAACTACTGAACCTTACAGTAAAGTGTAACCACATTCTTCATGTGAAACACTGCGTTCATGAGGTGTGCTAAGATAACATTAAACGTAGCCTGTAGGTGTCAGTGATCCCGACGCGCCGCGCGCTCCGCCCCGGTCATGTGACGCGCCGCGGGCGTTGACTTCACTGACTCAGCGGGAGGGACGGGCTCGAGCGAAGCGTCACGCCGCGTCAGTCTGGACTCGGAGTCGCACAATTATGAAAAATCCACCTTCCGCTGGAGCTTCAGCGGACACACACGAATCCCTCCGCCGCCACCGGGCTCTCCTCCCGCGGCTTCCCGAGACGCGACGCGCCGATAGATGGCTAGACACCCTGGGTCGCGACGCGT
>JARWKJ010000006.1:567381-572381 GCA_029959095.1 Rhinichthys osculus | reverse complement strand
AAAATAATCTCACTGACTCCAAACTTTTGAATGGTGGTGTGTGTGTGTGTATATATTTAAAATAAAAGGCTGTAATCACCATGAGTGCCGTTCTCAGACTGACAGCAGTTTCTCAGTGAATCACTGACCTCCAGCAGTGACCTCTGACCCCTGACCCCCGCCCTCAGTCACTGCTGTATTGTGTTGGACGGTTTAGTTTGAAAGCTCACGAGGCTGATTGTTTGAGTATGTGTGAGTGAGTGTATTAGAGTGTGTGTGTGTGTCCTCATGATGGTCCGAGGTGTGTTTATCTGATAACTGGTTATCTCTGTGTTTATGGCCGTGAGCTTCATATCATCGTTCATCAGTGATGTAGAGCTGAAGCAGACGGTGTAAAGTGTAACACACACACACACACACACACACACACAGTGATGGAGTCGCACACAGTATCTGATCATGCATCGGTTTGCTCGTTCACACTGGGAATCATCTTGGGTTCACCTCAGTGTTCCTCAGCTCGAACAGTAAAGGTCACGGGGTCGTGAACGGAGTGTGTGTTGCAGTGAGTGACTCTGGTTGGTTGTATATTATAAAGTGAAGGTTAGTGTGTGATGGGTTTGTTTATATGGTGTAAACAGGTTTATGCTGATGTTGCAGTCAGTCTCTCACTCACTCTCTCACACACACACACACACACTCTCTCTCTTACTCTCACCCATGCGCACACACACGCACTCTTACATTCTCACTCTTACACACTTTCTCTCTCCTGTTTTCTAATATTCTTGTCCTCCGTCAGAATCATCCATCACTCCTCTCTCGCCCGCCTGCTGATTCACTGTGCTGAGAAACCCAGTGCAGCTCGCCCCTCTCTCTCTCTCTCTCTCTCTCTCTCTCGCTCGTGATGTTTCTCTACTCGCTGCTGCGTCAGAAAGATGAAGATGATGATGACGAGCGTGAGGTAGACGGACAGCATCTTAATCTCACGCTTTCTGACTTTCAGTGTTTCTGCTCACGTGTGTGTGTGTGTGTGTGTGTGTGTAATCCTCTCCCTGGGAACAGGGGGAACTCTGGGAAATTTAATTAAAGATCCCTGGTGTTAAATCCTGTGGCTCCGGCGTTCTGCGAAATGTTCCATACAGGTTTGGAAAGTCATGCGAGGGAGTAAAGATGTTTGAGGTGTTTTTATTAACGTTAGGCATTGCTTCAGACTAAAGTGTGCATCAGTTTTGTTGTAATCTCTGGCATAATTGCTCGTTGATCTGTTGCTTTGAGTTTTCTTTCAGGCTGGAGTTTCCTCGACCTCTTCTGCCGTCTGTGAGCCGGTTCATCCACTGGAAAACAAACTAGATTTCTGAAAAGTTTAAATATGCAAAATTAATGAGGCATTATCTAATTAAATATGCAATATTTTGCATACATTTGTAGAACAAAAATGGACAAAGTCAGCTTCAAAAATCTTGTGTCCTTTTTTATATTTTAGACAACGATTTTTACAGAGGGGATTGTGAATATTTATCACTCAATAAATCTGAAAATACTGTCAAAAAATACTAATTTTCACTTTTTTTTTAGGAATAAAATGTTGTATAAAATCTGGAAAATTATATATGAACAAACCCCTCTGTAAAAACCTTCAGAATATAGATAAAAATAAACCCGTAAAGTTTGGTGAATTCTGACTCAGAGTAGCAGAAAAATAAATCTATAACTTTAGTTGAAGTCTACAGACGCTGCTCTATAGGGGCGTTTAAACGTGTGTTTAGGACGTCTTCTTTCCTCTAAAACACTTTATGAAAAGTCTCAAAATTGACAGATGCATAAAAAAACATGTTTTTGCGTGTATTGTCTCGCCTTTTAACAATGTTCTCAGAACGTTAGCACAAAAACATTATTAATACATCCTCAATGGAACCCTTTTATGAAACATTTTAGTTGTGCGTTTAACTGAGCGCGCGTTCCAGAACGCCAGAAATAACATTTTCATAACTTAATGTGAAGCAGAAGCTTTCAGATCACAGTGTGTGTGTGTGTGTGTGTGTGTGTGTGTGTGTGTGTGTGTGAGAATCATGCGTGGCTCTGGGCGTTTCTGCAGATCATGTGTAATCCACTGTTTGTGTCATTATTGTAACCCTTATGATTAGTGTGTAACCAGTGTTCAGTGCTGGGGTAACTGGTACTTTAGTGAGTGACAGCTGTAGTCACAGTCACTAGATGAGGTTTATGTGAGTATATGCGGGTAAAGTTGAAGCTTATGAATCTGTGAACTCTCTAGCTCATTACATCTTGTTGTCGTGGCGATGACAGATCTCGTTACTGATGTCACATGATCAGAGCGACTCCGTCAGGTTTAGATGCTCCTGTTAGAGGATCTTCATCAAACGCTGGAGTTCGAGCTTCTCTCTCGGATCGTGACCTGAGCTCCACTGAGATCGCTCTCTCACACACACACACACACACACACACACACACACAGCAGGACGCTCGTCTGCGCTTCAGTGTTAGCGCGTCTCACACCGCTAAACACCCAAACTGACCATTCTTCAGTCTTTACTGGAACATTGCACTGATTTATTTCAAGTAACTGGAGTTATGTAATCAGATTACTCTTTCAAGTAACTGGAGTTATGTAATCAGATTACTCTTTCAAGTAACTAGTAAAGTAACGCAATACTGATATTTGCAACAAAATATCTGAGTTACTTTTTCAAATAAGTAACGCAAGTTACTTTTTTATACATTTGTGTGTGTGCGTGCATTTACATTAGTACTTGCACAAAAAAGATTCAATATTCCTCAAAATGAAGACAAAATGAGAAAAATTCCTCAAAATGAATATAATCAGTAAGTGCAGAATCAGAATACTATGCAAACCTCCAATAACTAAATATGTTAAATACAACATGCATTTAATCTCACTGTATTGCCCACTGTACTCGCTTCGGACCCTCGATGCTTCAGTCACACCAGAAGCAAAAATGACTATAGATATTTTTTGTTTTTATTGGTGAAGTATTAAACAGTTTTCTCCTGCATCTCGTTATCCAGCATAACAGCGGCTGGAAGGTTTGCTTGAGCGGCGGCCTCTACTGAATTAATCCGCCGAAACATTTTACTTTTTGTCATCCAAAAAAAAACAGCCTTTTTCATTCAATACACTAAAATAACAAAAAAAAAAAAAAAAAAAAAAATTTACAAAATGTATTCATGGCTCTGGTCCAAACTCCGCCTATGGTTTATGTAAATAAGAACGTGGACATTCATATATTGTGGCAGCAGTGTAAAGGGCAAATGAACTTTAAAGGGAAAGATCAGTCAGACGTGTGAGTCAGCTCTGCCGTTCATGTGTGTAGAAGTGTGTCTTTCTCTTCGGCTGATATTCTGCTAGTGATTTTGTTATTGTTGGACTGGTGAAGTTCATGGCAATATTAATACATTTTATATTGATTTTTAAGGACATTTTTGTTACTTGTGTACAACGTCCTTGATGTAATGACGTAGTTTGGCTTCTTTCACACCAAACACGAGCAGTGTGTGTTTCATTCAGCACACATATAAAGACGCCACGTTTGAACGTCTGCATGAAATGGATCTATTTTTGTTAAATACAACAATTCATCCCGGCATGTTTAATGCTATAACTGGATCTTCTGGTGAAACGACAGTCTTCTCTTATCCTTTAATCATTAAATCTGCTTAAACTCCGCCCCTTCCTGACATTCACATTCAGACCCGCCTCCATTTTGAGTGACACGCCCACATCTCAACATCCAATCAACAACCGACAGTTAGAACGAAGCCCCGTCCCATTTCTGTTCTCCATAATCTGTTACAGTAGCGCTACATCTAATTATCTGTTAGTAACAACGTGAATATTAATATTGTGTTGTTTTTGTGTGAGTGGACGTCAGTGTGATGTGTTTGAGTGACGTGTCTCTGATCTTGAGATGTTTTGAGTGACGTGTCTGTGATCTTGAGATGTTTTGAGTGACGTGTCTGTGATCTTGAGATGTGTTGAGTGACGTGTCTGTGATCTTGAGATGTGTTGAGGGACGTGTCTGTGATCTTGAGATGTTTTGAGTGACGTGTCTGTGATCTTGAGATGTGTTGAGTGACGTGTCTGTGATCTTGAGATGTGTTGAGTGACGTGTCTGTGATCTTGAGATGTGTTGAGGGACGTGTCTGTGATCTTGAGATGTGTTGAGGGACGTGTCTGTGATCTTGAGATGTGTTGAGGGACGTGTCTGTGATCTTGAGATGTGTTGAGGGACGTGTCTGTGATCTTGAGATGTGTTGAGTGACGTGTCTGTGATCTTGAGATGTGTTGAGGGACGTGTCTGTGATCTTGAGATGTGTTGAGGGACGTGTCTGTGATCTTGTGATGTTTTGAGGGACGTGTCTGTGATCTTGATGTTTTGAGTGACGTGTCTGTGATCTTGAGATGTGTTGAGTGACGTGTCTGTGATCTTGAGATGTTTTGAGTGACGTGTCTGTGATCTTGAGATGTGTTGAGTGACGTGTCTGTGATCTTGAGATGTGTTGAGTGACGTGTTTGTGATCTTGAGATGTGTTGAGTGACGTGTCTGTGATCTTGAGATGTGTTGAGGGACGTGTCTGTGATCTTGAGATGTGTTGAGGGACGTGTCTGTGATCTTGAGATGTGTTGAGGGACGTGTCTGTGATCTTGAGATGTGTTGAGGGACGTGTCTGTGATCTTGTGATGTTTTGAGGGACGTGTCTGTGATCTTGATGTTTTGAGGGACGTGTCTGTGATCTTGAGATGTGTTGAGGGACGTGTCTGTGATCTTGAGATGTGTTGAGGGACGTGTCTGTGATCTTGAGATGTGTTGAGGGACGTGTCTGTGATCTTGAGATGTGTTGAGGGACGTGTCTGTGATCTTGTGATGTTTTGAGGGACGTGTCTGTGATCTTGATGTTTTGAGTGACGTGTCTGTGATCTTGAGATGTGTTGAGGGACGTGTCTGTGATCTTGAGATGTGTTGAGGGACGTGTCTGTG
>JARWKJ010000006.1:559881-562381 GCA_029959095.1 Rhinichthys osculus | reverse complement strand
CACACACACACTGGGTTTCGCTGAGTTTCGCTGAGTTTGTTTACATTTACGACTTACAAATGAAGAGAGCAATAGAAGCAATTAAACTAACAATATGCAAGTGCTGACGAGTCCCAGTTAGTCCAGCACAGTACAGAGAGCAAGGTGTTTTTTTTAATAGCCATAAAATATTTACAGTTCGTATTATTGGGTCAAGTGTTGAGGAAAAAGACGCGTCTTCAGTCGTTTCTTCCCAGTAGCTCCGGTTGAGTTGGGCAGCTCATCCCTCAGTCCAGGCGAAGGTCTGTGAAAGTGATTATGTGTTGTCACATGATGCACCACATGACACCGTTCCCCTGCAGAACACAAGCTCCTGGAGACACGGCTGATGTACAGGAGCAGAGCCAGCGGTTGATCTGTCGGAAAACACCAGTGCAGGTTTATGAGGAGAGTGACGTGTGTCTCTTCGGCTCGATAAACACACTCTTGCTGCAGCATCTGGATCAGTTGCAGAGGTTTGACAGATGCTGGAAGGAGAGAGCATTGCAATAGTCCAGTCTGGAGAGAACTAGAGCTTGGAGAAGGAGTTGTGAAGCTCTAATAGGAAGGACCTGATCCTCCTAATGTTGTGTAAGGCAAATCTGCAGGACCGGCAGTTCTAGCAATGTGTTCTGTGAAGTTCAACTGATCATCATTCACATCTCCAAGGTTCCTGGCTGTCCTGGATGGAGTTATGGATGATGAACCTTCAGCTGAATGGAGAAGTTGTGGTGTAGTGTTGGGTTGGCCGAGAACACGATCAGTTCTGTCTTCACAAGGTTTAGTTGATGGTGAAGATCCTTGATCAGTAAGAAATGTCAGTCAGGCTGAGATGTGAGCAGCTCCCGTCGGATCATCCGGCTGGAATGAGAGGTAGAGTGTGTGTCGTCATTAGTGTAACAGTGATGGGAGAAACCCTGTTTCTGAATGACAGACACCAGTGATGTCATGTAGATGGAGAAGAGAAGCGGTCCCAGCACTGAGCCCTGAGGCACTCCAGTAGCTGGATGATAACAGTGATGGGATAAACCATGTTTCTGAATGACAGACACTAGTGATGACATGTAGATGGAGAAGAGAAGCGGTCCCAGCACTGAGCCCTGAGACACTCCAGTAGCTAGATGATAACAGTGATGGGATAAACCATGTTTCTGAATGACAGACACTAGTGATGACATGTAGATGGAGAAGAGAAGCGGTCCCAGCACTGAGCCCTGAGGCACTCCAGTAGCTAGATGATAACAGTGATGGGATAAACCATGTTTCTGAATGACAGACACTAGTGATGACATGTAGATGGAGAAGAGAAGCGGTCCCAGCACTGAGCCCTGAGGCACTCCAGTAGCTAGATGATAACAGTGATGGGATAAACCATGTTTCTGAATGACAGACACTAGTGATGACATGTATATGGAGAAGAGAAGCGGTCCCAGCACTGAGCCCTGAGGCACTCCAGTAGCTAGATGATAACAGTGATGGGATAAACCATGTTTCTGAATGACAGACACTAGTGATGACATGTAGATGGAGAAGAGAAGCGGTCCCAGCACTGAGCCCTGAGACACTCCAGTAGCTAGATGATAACAGTGATGGGATAAACCATGTTTCTGAATGACAGACACTAGTGATGACATGTAGATGGAGAAGAGAAGCGGTCCCAGCACTGAGCCCTGAGGCACTCCAGTAGCTAGATGATAGCAGTGATGGGATAAACCATGTTTCTGAATGACAGACACTAGTGATGACATGTAGATGGAGAAGAGAAGTGGTCCCAGCACTGAGCCCTGAGGCACTCCAGTAGCTAGATGATAACAGTGATGGGAGAAACCATGTTTCTGAGTGACAGATATATAGTTATAGATATATTATATATGTTTTTTATTTATATATACGTGTATATGTAAGGGCTGTCAGTTAAACGCGTTATTAACGGCGTTAACGCAAACCCATTTTAACGGCGTTAATTTTTTTATTGCGCGATTAACGGTCTTTTTGGCCTAGCAAACTTTGTAGTTTTTTTTTTCACATGCTTTTGCAACAGGACGCGGCATGCGCGGTGCGGTGCTATGAAACCCATTCATTTCAATGGCTTGCGCCGCGCGAGGACGTTTTGAAAGCACAAGCGGATCTAGCTAGACTGGAAACAAAACAACAGGCACGCCTTGCGAGGTATTTCCTTGAGGTTAACGTTACGTTTTGAGTGGATGACGAGCACGAGACGCCGAAATGGATGCCAATAAGATTCTGAATGGAAAGTTTACTTTTAAAAAGTTGCCAAATGATTTCATTGACAAGACCAAAGTGATCTGTGTGTTTTGTCGTTGTGAACTGAGCTATCATCATCGCAGCACGTCCAGTCTGAAACACCACTTGATGGCCAAGGACACACACACACACACACACACAGCTGATGTGACTTCTCCGCCCCCTCGTCAATATCAGGACCTCGTCAGGATTTCTTTCACCCTTTTATTGATGGACA
>JARWKJ010000006.1:529881-554881 GCA_029959095.1 Rhinichthys osculus | reverse complement strand
ACCAGAGGGTTTAGACCGCTTCATTTTCGATCAGCGCGCAGCAGCCGAGCACTCGCCTAACGTAACCATAGAACGTAACGTAACGCAACTAACCCCGCCCCCCTTTAGGAAATGATCGACAATAATCATCCATTCAATCTAATAATAAGGTTGACAAGTAATTAAACGTATGGCTGAGGGGCGCCTTAGGATGTTTGATAAACATGTTTTTGTTTCCCTTGTCATTCTAATTCTGTGGGAAATAGGCCAAGGGCGACACTAGAGGGCGCCGGCGCCCCCAACACATTTGTCGCCCTAGGCAACCGCCTAGTTCGCCTATAGCAATCGCCGGCCCTGTGCAGACGGCTGTAGAATATCAGTGTATTTTGTGTGTGTCAGTTCGTGATTTAATCATCACTGCTCGTTGAGCGAATCGAGAAGCTTTTCATAATGCGATTCTGTTGCAGAAATGTAATACATAAATGATCACTCAATACTTATTCTATGATGTTTGAATGATTCAGATCTAAAAGACTGTTTGACAGAGAGTGTGTGTGTGTGTGTTTAGCGCACTGCCTGATGGCGTTGAGGCCGACATCATCGCAACTATCAAGAAAACGTTCAACTTCAGCCATAGTGACGCGCTGCATCTGTTCCAGACGCTGATGGAGTGCATGAAGAACAAAGAGCTGGTGAACACACACACACACACACTAACACACACACACACTCACTTATGGCTCGTTTCCACCGAGCGGTACGGTACGCAGTTATTTCTGTTTCCACTGTCTAAAGTTGTGAATGGTAGCTAGCCTTGCGCTGGGGCAGCTAGCGCTAGTGCGTCCCTGAGGGGCGGAGCTAGACTCACTGCAGGACGTTGATTGGTTGACAGAGTATCGTCACTTGCGCGAGCTGAACGGGAAATGACAACATAAGAAGAGACATTTTTTAATATACAGTTGAAATGTAATACTTCTGTTATTGTGTCACGAAGAGTTTTTCAGGCGAGAATGTAGTCGTTTAAAGCTCAAATCTGTGTTCATTTATACAGATTTATGAAAATTGAATTATTTTCTAACTAAATCTAACGGCGATCTTTGGTCTCGTGAATCTATAAGTTGTTCCCAATCGGTGTGGCTGAGCGCTGGTGAAGTTTCATAACTATATATTTAGGCTGTTTAACTGTACGGGTGTAACGTTAGACTAGCGCTGCGTGTGTGTGTGTGTGTGTGTGTGTGTGTGTGACTGAATTGTTTGCTTTACTTCTTCTTGTACCTTTTACTTATACTTTTATAATGGCTATTATTGATAAAACTGAAATTTAAAAAGAGACCTGGTTGAGTTTTGTCATTTTTTGTTTTATGACAGTGAAGATGATCAGAGTACAAATGCACATATTGCCTGGACTATATGAATATGTCCATAATTAATATGTGGCTTCACCACGCCGGTCAACTGCGGTTCTGCTGCCGGTGGAAACGCAAGCCGGATCAGGGTTTACCGTCCCGCTCTGGGGAAACGAGCCATTAGTGTTTGGTCAATAAGGTCTGGTTTATGAGCGACACATGCGTGTTTGACCCCGTGTGTGTGTGTGTGTGTGTGTGTGTGTGTGTGTGTGTGCCTCAGATCACTGTGTTTCCTGTGGGCTCTGAGGACCATCAGGACATCGATGTGGCGATCCTGAAGGCTCTGCTCAAAGGTCAGTGTGGAACGACCCACATGCGTGCGTGTGTGTGTGTGTGTGTGTGTGCGTGTGTGCGTGTGTGTGTGTGTTTTCTGTTTCCAAATGAACCAACTGAGACCCGAATTGCAGAGTCACGATGATGAGACAGAGGATATCGCTGGAGGCACTCTCAGAATGATTATTTCTCCTGCTGACGAACAATAAAAACACAAACACACACACACACACTTACTCACACACACACTCACACACACACACACACTTGACGGGAATATTAAAATTGTCTTTATGTTCTGAAGATGAATTAAATGTTTTTTTGAGTAAATGATGATGGTTGAATGCAGTGTGTGATGAAACGCCTTCAGACGCTCAAACATTTACTTCACATTTGAGGACGTACTTCACTTTATCAAAGTCTAAACGAGTGTGTGTGTGTGTGTGTGTTCACAGGCACGAACGCGACGGCCTTCGATCAGCTGGTCTTGACTCTGGCGTGGGATCGCGTGGACATCGCTAAAGACCACGTGTTTGTTTACGGACAACAGCTGCTGGTGTGTGTGTGTGCAGATAAACACTTGTTTTAGTGTTTGTAGTAAACACACACACACACACACACACAGATGACCCCCGACCTCTCACAGCACATTCTGATACACTAACTATAACATGACACCAGTACTGTGGGATTATGATTTATTAAAGGGATTGTGACAAAAATATATTACTTTTTTATATAATTTAATTTTTAATACATTTTAAAACTTTTTTTATGATTTAATACTTTTTAATAAAGGGTTTTATTTTGATTTGCTTAATTTTGAAATTATTTATACGTTCTAATTTTGCATTTTTTTGAAGAGTTATGTCAACATTTCATTATTAGCTTTTAATTTTCGTAAGTTAATTTGGTTTAAAAAAAAAAACTGGATAAAAAAAATCAAAAAGAGACTAAAGTTTCAAGTTTTTTTTAAAGGGATTGTTCACCCAAAAACGCCCTCAGTGAGTTTGTTTCTTTCTTCTGTGAAATATAACAGATGTTCTGATAAACGATGGGAATAAACAACATTGACTTTAATTATATGGACAAAAAACACTGACGTTTCTTAAAATATCATCTTTGCTGATGATTTTAGCGTGAAGTGTCTAAGTTTAACTGCACTGTGAATGATAGTTCTGAGCATTTGGTTAAAGTGTGACTCTTAAAGTGTGTGTGTGTAGGTTGGTTCTCTGGAGCAGGCGATGTTGGATGCGTTAGTGATGGACCGTGTGGAGTTTGTTAAACTACTGATAGAGAATGGCGTCAGTATGCACCGATTCCTCACGATTACACGTCTGGAGGAGCTTTACAACACGGTACACACACACACACACACACATTCACAATGATACATGTGAAGATAATATGTTGTTCTTGAGTGTAAACTGAACTTCTGAACGTTGATATTCTCACAGAAACAAACACCCACCAACCCAACGCTCTATCACCTGGTGAGAGACGTCAAACAGGTAAAGAGGAGCGACAGGTGTGTCTTTCCCAAACCAGCGGCTGTGAGAGGGAGACGCTGAGCGTGTGTGTGTGTGTGTGTCCTCCAGGGAAACCTCCCGCCCAACTATAAGATCACGCTGATCGACGTGGGTCTGGTGATCGAGTTCCTGATGGGAGGAACGTATCGCTGCAACTACACACGCAAACGCTTCCGCATCATCTACAACAACCTGCTCGGGAACAGCCGGGTAAATCACTCCTCACACTGGGAATCACTCTGGGATTACACTGGGATCAGACCTCACACTGGGAATCACACTGGGATCAGACCTCACACTGGGAATCACACTGGGATCAGACCTCACACTGGGATTACACTGGGATCAGACCTCACACTGGGAATCACACTGGGAATCACACTGGGAATCACACTGGGATCAGACCTCACACTGGGAATCACACTGGGATTACACTGGGATCAGACCTAACACTGGAAATCTGCTGTCCGGATGCAGACGTTCCCAAAAACTCTTTAGCCCAATCTCTGAGTCCTTCTATTAAAGGAGTAGTTCACTTTAAAATGAGAATTAGCCCATGATTTACTCTCCCTCAAGTCATCCTAGTGTATCTGACATTCTTCTTTCAGACGAATACAATCAGTTTTATATTAAAAAAATACCCTGCTCTTCCAAGCTTTATAATGGCAGTGAATTGCAACCTGTTGGTCATGATAGAATGTCAGATACACTAGGATTGCTTGAGGGCGAGTAAATCATGGGCTAATCATTAGCTTTTCATCAACTCACTGATGCCAGTTTGGGAAGTAATGTCTTCATGTGTTCAGACCAGAATGAAAGATCTAATGCTCTCTCTCTGTCAGCGATCGGGGCGACACACGGCCAGCAGTTCCCATGAGTCCTTCAGCATTCAGGCTGATAAAAAGGAGAAAACCCGACACAATCACTTCATCAAGACGGCTCAGCCTTACAAGCCCAAGGTAGTGTGTGTGAGTGAGTGAGAGTGAGTGTGAGAGTGAGTGTGAGAGTGAGTGTGAGTGTGAGAGTGAGAGTGAGAGTGAGTGTGAGTGTGAGTGAGAGTGTGAGTGAGTGAGAGTGTGAGTGTGAGAGTGAGTGTGAGAGTGAGAGTGAGTGTGAGAGTGAGAGTGAGTGTGAGAGTGAGAGTGAGAGAGTGAGTGTGAGTGTGAGAGTGAGTGAGAGTGTGAGTGAGTGTGAGTGTGAGTGTGAGAGTGAGTGTGAGAGTGAGAGTGAGTGTGAGAGTGAGAGTGAGTGTGAGAGTGAGAGTGAGTGTGAGAGAGTGAGAGTGAGAGTGAGTGTGAGTGTGAGAGAGAGTGAGTGTGAGAGTGAGTGTGAGAGTGAGAGTGAGTGAGAGTGTGAGTGTGAGAGTGAGTGTGAGAGTGAGAGTGAGTGTGAGAGTGAGAGTGAGTGTGAGTGAGAGTGAGTGTGAGAGAGTGAGAGTGAGAGTGAGTGTGAGAGTGAGAGTGAGAGTGAGAGTGAGAGTGAGTGTGAGTGTGAGAGAGAGTGAGTGTGAGAGTGAGTGTGAGAGTGAGTGTGAGAGAGTGTGAGAGAGAGTGTGAGTGAGTGTGAGTGAGTGTGAGCGTGAGAAGAGTGAGCGTGAGAGTGAGTGTGAGAATAGTGAGCGTGAGAATAGTGAGCGTGAGAATAGTGAGCGTGAGAATAGTGAGCGTGAGAATAGTGAGCGTGAGAGTGTGTGTGTGAGGGTGTGAGTGAGTGTGAGCGTGAGAAGAGTGAGCGTGAGAAGAGTGAGCGTGAGAAGAGTGAGCGTGAGAAGAGTGAGCGTGAGAAGAGTGAGCGTGAGAAGAGTGAGCGTGAGAAGAGTGAGCGTGAGAATAGTGAGCGTGAGAATAGTGAGCGTGAGAATAGTGAGCGTGAGAATAGTGAGCGTGAGAATAGTGAGCGTGAGAAGAGTGAGCGTGAGAAGAGTGAGCGTGAGAGTGAGAGTGTGTGAGAGTGAGAGTGAGTGTGAGCGTGAGAAGAGTGAGCGTGAGAAGAGTGAGCGTGAGAAGAGTGAGCGTGAGAAGAGTGAGCGTGAGTGAGTGAGAGTGAGAGTGTGAGTGAGTGTGAGAATAGTGAGCGTGAGAATAGTGAGCGTGAGAATAGTGAGCGTGAGAATAGTGAGCGTGAGAATAGTGAGCGTGAGAAGAGTGAGCGTGAGAAGAGTGAGCGTGAGAGTGTGTGTGTGAGGGTGTGAGTGAGTGTGAGTGAGTGTGAGCGTGAGAAGAGTGAGCGTGAGAAGAGTGAGCGTGAGAAGAGTGAGCGTGAGAAGAGTGAGCGTGAGAAGAGTGAGCGTGAGAAGAGTGAGCGTGAGAGTGAGTGTGAGAATAGTGAGCGTGAGAATAGTGAGCGTGAGAATAGTGAGCGTGAGAATAGTGAGCGTGAGAATAGTGAGCGTGAGAATAGTGAGCGTGAGAAGAGTGAGCGTGAGAAGAGTGAGCGTGAGAAGAGTGAGCGTGAGAGTGAGAGTGTGTGAGAGTGAGAGTGAGTGTGAGCGTGAGAAGAGTGAGCGTGAGAAGAGTGAGCGTGAGAATAGTGAGCGTGAGAATAGTGAGCGTGAGAATAGTGAGCGTGAGAAGAGTGAGCGTGAGAAGAGTGAGCGTGAGAAGAGTGAGCGTGAGAGTGAGAGTGTGTGAGAGTGAGAGTGAGTGTGAGCGTGAGAAGAGTGAGCGTGAGAAGAGTGAGCGTGAGAAGAGTGAGCGTGAGAAGAGTGAGCGTGAGAAGAGTGAGCGTGAGAAGAGTGAGCGTGAGAAGAGTGAGCGTGAGAAGAGTGAGCGTGAGAAGAGTGAGCGTGAGAAGAGTGAGCGTGAGAGTGAGAGTGTGTGAGAGTGAGAGTGAGTGTGAGCGTGAGAAGAGTGAGCGTGAGAAGAGTGAGCGTGAGAGTGAGTGTGAGAGTGAGAGTGTGTGTGTGTGAGTGAGTGTGAGAGTGAGGGTGAGTTTGTGTGTGAGGGTGAGAGTGAGAGTGAGTGAGTGTGAGAGTGAGTGTGAGAGTGAGAGTGAGAGTGAGAGTGAGTGTGTGTGTGTGAGTGAGTGTGAGAGTGAGGGTGAGAGTGAGAGTGAGTGAGTGTGAGAGTGAGTGTGAGAGTGAGAGTGAGAGTGAGAGTGAGTGTGTGTGTGTGAGTGAGTGTGAGAGTGAGAGTGAGAGTGAGAGTGAGTGTGTGTGTGTGAGTGAGTGTGAGAGTGAGGGTGAGTTTGTGTGTGAGGGTGAGTGTGAGAGTGAGTGAGTGTGAGTGTGAGAGTGAGTGAGTGAGTGTGAGAGTGAGAGTGAGAGTGAGTGTGAGAGTGAGAGTGAGTGTGTGTGTGTGAGTGAGTGTGAGAGTGAGGGTGAGTGTGAGAGTGAGTGAGTGTGAGAGTGAGTGAGTGTGAGAGTGAGTGAGTGTGAGAGTGAGTGAGTGTGAGAGTGAGTGAGTGTGAGAGTGAGTGAGTGTGAGAGTGAGTGAGTGTGAGAGTGAGTGAGTGTGAGAGTGAGTGAGTGTGAGTGTGAGTGTGAGAGTGAGAGTGAGTGAGTGTGTCTCTGCTCTAACCGCCCGGTCGTCCCTCAGCCGGACTCGGCGTCGGAGCAGCAGAAGAAGAAGAGCCGAGAGGAGGTGGTGGACATCGATGACCCGGAGACTCGGCGCTTCCCGTACCCGTTCAACGAGCTGCTAGTGTGGGCCGTGCTGATGAAGCGGCAGAAGATGTCCCTGTTCTTCTGGCAGCACGGAGAGGAGTCCACCGCCAAAGCCCTGGTGGCCTGCAAGCTGCTGCGCTCCATGGGCTACGAGGCCAAGAAGAGCGACGTGGTGGACGACACCTCGGAGGAGCTGAAGGAGTACTCCAGGTGAGGCTCGGCCAGAGGCCAGCGCCAGTCTGAGCCGGACACAACCGGTCTGAATAATGTAGCGGTGCACCGAAATAAAAACAAATTGGTCGAAACCGAATATAATGAAACCCTTGGACGAAGGCCGAATACCGAACACGGTTTATTGAATTTTTCCCCATTTATTTAGATTTTTCATCGTTGCATAATTTAAATAGTCAAAATGTCAAATTGACCATTTCAAAGAAAAAATCAATTACAAAACTACAATTTATAATTATTTATTTAACACTGAACATATTTTTTAACATTCCAGCAGAGCAGACATTATAGTGTACCAACAAAGCACAATATAACTTAAAATAAATAATTGTTAAACAAAAAATATTTTTATTTGGCCATCTTTGAGCCTATTCCACGTGAGTCACGATCAGGGTCAGGAAGCGGATACTTCTAAAATTAACATTTCGATTCGTCTGTGAGCATTTCAGTACGAGTTTAAAGCGTTCGAGCGTAAGAATTGAAATTAGGAAATCAACAACAATCGGAATCGATAAAATTCAAACGATACCCGACCCTAGTCACGATCAGTCCGAGAATCAAATGCTGGAAATGAAGCCCAAAGTGAATCTGAACTGTGGCGTCAAAAACTTGAACAGAATCGCCTTTGTCTTGCTTAGTTGGGCACATTTAATGTAATATTCAGCAATATTATTGATCTCCTGCACTGACAGCATTATATGAGAACTGAACTGAGCTGGACGATGACATCACGGTTTACTCCAGAGCCGCTATATATATATAAATGAACTAAATTAATAACTTTTTCACAACAGAAATGAAGCATCACTGAACTGACTTAAGCTGGACTGTGACGCTATTCTCTTCTAGAAACAACATTTGCATTATTGTCCAGTTATCTCTGTAAAGCTGCTGTGAAACACTCTGTGCTGTTAAAAGCGCTGTAGAAATAAAGCTGACTGGACTTTAATAAAGACACTGTTGTCTTTCAGCCGCTGAATCTGAATGATCTCATATTTGATGATGTGCATTGATTGTTTATTACTGTGAAGCTGTACGGTATGAAGTGCTGTCGTGATGACTGTGTGTGTGTGTGTGTGTGTCAGTGAGTTCGGCACGCTGGCGGTGGACCTGCTGGAGCAGTCGTTCCGCCAGGACGAGACGATGGCCATGAAGCTGCTGACGTACGAGCTGAAGAACTGGAGCAACTCCACGTGTCTGAAGCTGGCGGTGTCGTCGCGGCTCCGGCCCTTCGTGGCGCACACCTGCACACAGATGCTGCTGTCCGACATGTGGATGGGCCGCCTCAACATGCGCAAGAACTCCTGGTACAAGGTACAAGATTACGTTCAGCAACGCGTTTAGCAGGAGGGACGGGCGAGGAGGACTCATATTTTCTGGTAGTGTTGCGCAATTAATCGTAATGAAGCCACACACACACACACACACCACATATCCCTCTGAACACCAGAGGGCGTCACACACACACACGCCAAATATGCCCCGCAGAAGTACGATAACACACATCATTTTCTGGTATTCATTGATATAAATATAGTACTGTTCACTACTGTTTCTGGCTACAGGTGATGATGCACTCATGACAGCCTCAGAAACACAGACTAGAGTGATCTAAAGTAAAACAGACCCGTCTCCAAAGAGGCTCCAATTACATAAAAGAATAAAAGAAAAGTCAAAATCTAAACACCAGCCCTTGCCGAAATGGGAAAGTTGCAGATATATGTTTATTCTGTAGAAGTGCAGATAAACACCAAGAATAATTACACACAATAACAATTCAAATAACAAGTTAGAAATGTAAAAAAAACAATACGAAACAATAATACTGATAATAATGCGCGTCCCTATTTAGCAGACGGCTTTATCCAGAGTGTAAGAGCTCATTGGTTTGTGTGTGTCCAGGTGATCCTGAGCATCCTCGTCCCTCCTGCCATCCTCTTGCTGGAGTACAAGACCAAAGCGGAGATGTCCCACATTCCCCAGTCCCAGGACGCCCACCAGAGCATGGAGGACAGCGAGCACAACCTGCAGAACCCCGACGACATACCGATGGTAAACACACACACCGAGGAGATCTTTAACACACACTCGAGTCTGAGAACGTGCCTCGGCCGTCGCTCCGCACACGACCCTCAGAAAACGGTCAATCTTTACAGGAGTGTGTGTGTGTGTTCAGGCGTTCTTGCACAATCACACTGGAACAAATGATGTGTGTTTCGGTCTCGTCCTCCAGCGCGAACATCTGAACATTCCTGAATCAAGACACATTTACTAGAGAAGCAGAATGACTGTTTACTGAAAACAAGAACTAATATCTGTCAGTGGAGTCCGAAAAATAAAATAAACTTAATTTAAAGGGAAAACTAGATTTTTCTGACTCCACTGACAGATATTAGTTCTTGTTTTCAGTAAACAGTCATTCTGCTTCTCCAGTAAATGCGTCTTGATTTAGGAATGTTTATATATCTGTGCTGGAAAACGAGGCAGGAACCCTGAGGAAGAGCATCTGCATGTGTTGCAGTGTTTTGACAGCTGTGTGTGTGTGTGTGTGTGTGTCAGGATGTGTTTAAGGAAGTACGCATGAATGAGAACGCAGAAATGAAAAGTGAGTCGGAGGTCCACGTCCGCTCGCGCCGGTTACCCATCACTCGCAAGTTCTACGCGTTTTACCACGCGCCCATCGTCAAGTTCTGGTTCAACACGGTACGTATGACTCTTTTCTCACGCTCTCTCTGTGTGTGTGTGTGTGTGTGTGTGTCTCATTTCCAACTCTTTAATAAGTGTTCTGGATTGTCGTTCCCATGCGATAGTATCAGAGACACTCGTCCCTGCATAAACTCTCTGTGTTACACTGATAAACATCTCAGAACTAGTGGATGTTTTACTAGTGACATTTCAACCGTGTGTGTGTGTGTGTGTGTGCAGCGCTGGTTGATCATTCATCTGTTGTTTCTCATAAGCTGAAGCGTGTTGAGGTGAATGTGAATTAAAGATTTTCTGAAAAGCAAATGATTGTTGTGTGTGTGTGTGTGTGTGTGTGTGTGGTGAATCATCATGACTCTTTGATCGCTCGGCCGCTGTAAACAATTCTTGAGCAACTGCGCAATTGGATCAAACACACAACTGACACCTAGAGTTCTGTGATGCAGAAAATCAGGAATCCAGTCATAAAATTAGAATTTACTGTCTAATGCAAAATGTCACAGAATTTGGCCATTTTTGGATTCATAAATCAAAAGTACCTCTGTACATTAAATCTAACACACAGAAACTCACTTCTTCACTAGAAACCACCAAATAAATGATTGGTTTAACTTGAAAGAAGTATGACAGAAATGCAATGCACTATAATAAAGGTTTAATTTGGTTATAAATTAAAATAGTTATTGAATTGAATTGATTTATCACGTTTTTTTTGTTGATTAATAAAACACAGCAAAATTAACACAGAATTTGGTGACAAAATCAAATGGATTTGACAGACTGCATCATAGTCTCCTGGATCTAGTGTGTGTTCATGCGCCGTCTCTCTGTGATGCTCGGTTGTGATCATATATGCGTGTCTGAAATGGTTGTGTGTGTTGCAGCTGTTTTATATCGGGTTCCTGATGCTGTATTCCTTCGTGGTGTTGGTGAAGATGAAGGAGCTTCCGTCTCCTCAGGAATGGATCGTCATTCTGTACATCTTCACACTGGCGGTGGAGAAGATACGAGAGGTGTGTGTGTGTGTGTTCAGATGTTTGAGTGGGGCGGATCAGAAATGTTCCAGCTGAGCGCTAGCCCTGCCTTCTGATGATTGTGTGTTTCCTCTCTAGATGTTCATGTCTGAAGGAGGGAAAATCAGTCAGAAGATTAAAGTGTGGTTCAGCGACTACTTCAACATTTCTGACTTCCTGGCCATCCTAATGTTCTTCGTGGGCTTCGGCCTGCGCTTCGGCGATGCTAGCGTGTTTATCGCGGGCCGGATCGTTTACTGCTTGAACATCATCTTCTGGTACGTGCGGCTGCTGGATATTCTGGCTGTCAATCAGCAGGCGGGGCCGTACGTCATGATGATCGGGAAGATGGTGAGCGCTTGTGGAGAGTGTTGTGGTACAAGTAACGGCCATTATGTAGTCAGATTACCTTTTTTTAATGAAACAAGTAACGCATTACAGTATCTTAACATTACTTTTAAAAGCAGCTTTCCCCATCACTGCTGGTGAACTCGTGCGCTGTTGAGTACAAGCCGTCGATCGGTGTGTTTGCTCGCTCTGTCCGCAGGTGGCCAACATGTTCTACATCGTGGTCATTATGGCTGTTGTGCTGCTGAGTTTCGGGGTTCCTCGTAAAGCCATTTTGTACCCAAATGAGGAGCCTTCATGGACTCTGGCCAAAGATGTGGTTTTCCAGCCCTACTGGATGATGTACGGGGAAGTTTATGCGTACGAGATTGACGGTAAAGCCCTGGAGACTCGCACACAGAACAAAGCAAAACATTTATCTATAATTACAATCAAACACTTTTAAACCCTTTCCAAATTCTCCTGACTGTAACGTGGGGGGAAGCTAGCTAACCAGCCCTTACTAACCCCAACCGTAAGATCTGCTAAACCATCATTCAATTAACGGAAAACACTTTACAATAAGGTTTCATTTGTTTAGTTAACTCTCATGAACTAACAAGAAAAATACTTCTACAGAATGTATTAATCTTAGTTGATGTTGATTTTAATATTCACTAATGTGTATGTAGCACATAGTGATGTCATCAGCCTCAGTTACATGTGTGTGTTTGCAGTGTGTGCGAACTCGAGCGAGGACCACGCTAGGAAGCTGTGTAACACGGGAGTGTGGCTGACGCCGCTGCTGCAGGCCGTCTATCTGTTCGTCCAGTACATACTGATGGTGAACCTGCTCATCGCCTTCTTCAAGTGAGTGACCCGCCCGCGTGTGTGTGTGTGTGTTCTCCGATCGTCATGCTAACTGACCGTGCCGTGTCTCTGCAGTAACGTGTACCTGCAGGTGAAGTCCATATCTAACCTGGTGTGGAAGTACCAGCGCTACCACTTCATCATGGCGTATCACGACAAGCCCATTCTGCCGCCGCCGCTGATTCTGCTCAGCCACATGGGGTCAGTCCTGTCGTCCATCTGCAGGAAGAGGAAGAAGGACAGCAGCACCTACGGACCAAGTAACGTGTCTAAAACTAAGTTACACTGACAGTTGCACGAGTTACACTGTCTAATGTGTCCTCTAAAACTCTTAAATTCATCTGTATCAGCCTCAAATATCTTAAAGGGATACTCTACTGGTTTTTCATATTAAACTGTTATTCCCTTAACTAAGACGAGCTGATGCATACCTCTCTCGTCTCAGTGCGTGCACTACATCGCTGTCTTGCGGCGCAACTTTGTTAGATCTTATCTCAGCCCTGTTCATTCAATACGAGCCCAGCAGAGAAGCGACCAAACACCTCCACGTTCTCCCTATTTAAATACAGTTACACGAGTAGTGTAACTCGACCAAGAACGGTGACACAAAATAAAACGTTGCGCTTTTCTAAGCGTGTAAAATGGATGACTATATTGAATGGCAGAATACCACAGCAAGTGCTTGGGAGCGCTTCGACTCGGCGCAGTAATATCATCACTCGTGAAAAGTCCTCTCCCCCGCTCCCTCTCATTTCAACGGGAGAGGACTTTTCACGAGAGATGATATTACTGCGCCGAGTCGAAGCGCTCCCAAGCACTTGCTGTGGTATTCTGCCATTCAATATAGTCATCCATTTTACACGCTTAGAAAAGCGCAACGTTTTATTTTGTGTCACTGTTCTTGGTCGAGTTACACTAGACGAGAGAGGTATGCACAGGGTGGCCGCGGGTCCTTAAAAAGTCTTAAATAAAGTTTTCCTAATAAAAGGCCTTAAAAAGTATTAAAATGTCTTAAATTCAGATTCGATGGGTCTTAAATATTTCTGGTCACATTACCGCTAACATTTCTCCAGTGTGACGGACCCAATGTCCATCAAATAACCAGTGAAGCATCGAAGCGGGAAAATTCATGTTTATTTTTACGTTTCTGTCAATCTGAGGTGTCGTTGCGTCACTTGCGTCAAGTTGCGTGTCTTGCTTCGGACGAGGGTCTAAAACTCTGGAGTAATGTATGGACGGCAGGCGTAACCGTAGCAAAAGTTATGTGTTTTAAAATGACAATGCACTAGTGTAAACATAGGTATTCCACAGTCTGCTCAGGAACTGATGTCCTCGAGCCAAATATAGTTATTTCAGTGAGTATATTGCTCGACGGCAGGAAGGAATGAACAAAACATTTTTTTTTTTTCAATAATAAAAGGTAGTGCGTCGATTCAATTAAAAATATTACAGAATTCATTGAAGCCTGTTTGTAATGTATAATACACCGACCAATCGTTATCTGGCACAAGAAGTTAAACATTTCATTAGACAATGTGAAGTGGAGCGGTAATTTTCCAGTCATTCATAAATCGTTTGAAAATAGATGGACAAACGAATTAACATTTATGAAGTGATCTGAATTAAACAATGGATGTTAATTGACTACAAAGCACTGCACAAAACCAGCACCAAAAGTCACATTACTGGTAAATAGGTCTAGTGTTAAAGTCACTTTTTATTTAGTCTATGTATATTGATGCGTTTACCATTCAATCAAACTATCATAGTTGGTTAAATGAAACACAGGCGCGACCTACAGGCCTATTGTGTGTAGTCTCTTATGTGATCAAGCCTGCATTTATTTGATCAAAAATACAGAAAAATATTATTACCAATTAAAATGTTTTTCTATTTTAAAAATATCATTTATTTCTGTGATACAAAGCTGGATTTTCAACAGCCATAACTCCAGTCTTCAGTGTCACATGATTTTTCAGAATGTCAGAAACAGTTTTTTTTTTAACCTGTGATACTTTTTTCAGGATTCATTGATGAATAAAAAGTTTAAAAGAACAGTATTTAATTAAAATAGAAAGTCTTTACTGTCACTTTTGATCAATTTAGCACATATAAAAAAATAGCCCATTATTTATTTTAATTTTTTAAAAGAAGAAAAAATATTACTGACCCCAAACTTTTGAACGGTCGTGTATATTGGTACAAAATATTTCTATTTTAAATAAATTTTTCTTTTTTTAACTCTTTGATATAAGTATCAAAGGTTATAAGTATATTATAATAGTAGTTATATATTATAAATTGTGGAAATATTTTACAATATTACAGTTTTTTCTGTATTTTAGATATAATAAATGCAGCCTTGATGAGCATAAAAGGCTTCTTTCAAAAACATTAGTGTCCAAACTTTTGGCCGGTACATATATTTTATATATATACACACATATATATATATACTGTGTGTATATATATATATATATATATGCCCCTTTTTACATTTGAGCCCCTGAGGAACTCTCTGCACATCCCTGATAAACAGCGGTTGGTAATGTATTTCTGGTATCGCTGTTGAGACTCGCTGCCTGTCTCTGTGAGAGATTTTATAGTGAGAAATCAAAACAAATGAGCATACAGCACACATAAACAAACTCACAGAAGATAAAACATACTACAGTAAAAACTCAAAATGTTTAGTTTTTTGTTTATAAAATATCATAAAGTTAAGTAACATAACATGACGGGAGCTATTTTGCTGAATCTTCTCACGATTACAAATGTTACATTGATTCATACATTGAAGCAGTTCATATTAAATTACTTCAATTACTTAGGTTAAACATTAAATATTACATATACGCATGTAATAGAAAGTGTATTTTCATCACAGGTTTGGTCTTAAATTTGATTCAAAGTGGCATTAAAAAGTCTTAAATTTAACTTGTTTATATCTGTAGACACCCTGTATGCATCAGCTCGTCTTAGTTAAGGGAATACCATAGTTTAATATGAAAAACCAGTATCCCTTTAAATGGTATAACAATAGTCGTAATTATCATTTCAGGATGTCTGAAATTTGGGGTTCAAAAACCAGGAATCGCGATATAGCTTGATGTCAATATTAAATTTCAAAAGGCGATGATTTAATGGATATGGCCGTATGGTATTGATTTTATTTGTGCTGTTTAAAACGAGCTTTAAACGCGATGCCCTGTTTCAGAGCTCTTCCTGACCGAGGAGGACCAGAAGAAGCTGCACGATTTCGAGGAGCAGTGCGTAGAGACGTACTTCCACGAGAAAGACGATCAGTTTCACTCCGGGAGTGAAGAGAGAATCAGACTCACGTCCGACAGGTCTGCAAGATTTGTACAGGAGAGACCATGTCATTATTCTTCAGATTAGTTTAGTTCATGTTTTGTTCTCATCTGATAGTGTCAGTGCAATAAATCAATAATATTACTGAATATTAACTGGCTTTTAAACTGTAGAACTTGAATATGGTGCAAGTAGATTTGGAGAAGCGTCTACATGAACATGAATATGCCTGTGTGTGTGTGTGTGTGTGTTTCAGGGTGGAAACGATGTGTGTGCAGCTGAAGGAGGTTGGAAACAAGGTGAACTTCATCAAGCGCTCTTTGCACACGCTGGATTCTCAGATCGGACACCTGCAGGACCTCTCGGCGCTCACGGTGGACACGCTAAAGGCGCTAACAGCCCAGCGCGCGTCTGAGGCTAGCAAAGTGCACAACCAGATCACGCGTGAGCTCAGCGTCTCCAAGAACCTGGTGCCCGACCTGACGGGACACTCGAAGTCGAGCGCGCTGGTGCGCTGCAGTGTGGGGTTCCTGCCGCCCGCCGCTAGCATAGCAGAGTCGCTGTTCGGGGGCGGAGCCGAAGGGCTTCAGGGGGCGGAGCTTCCTTCGAGCCCGGATAGGCGCGCTCCGCTCCCGGTCGAGTTGGAATCCTCCAGCTGCGCCGTCCCACAGTCGCTCACGCGCTTTCACTCGCTCAGACGCTCCATTCGCTCAGACACGGGTCATGGCAGCCTCGTTAGCGCTCCAGCGGCATCGGCTACGTTCTTCGTCAGCACGCCGTCACAGCTCGCAGACTCCAGGCACTCGCAGACGGAGCCGTCGCACAGCACCGTGGAGTTCGGGGCCTTCGTGGGTGAGTATGAGGAGAGAGTTAATGAGGGCCTGGTCATACGTGAGCCCGAGTGTGAGGGGTACGTGAATCATGCCTTCACTGATGATGAGGATGAGGATGATGAGGTTAGAGAGCAAGACCTCACCGCTGACCGGCCCGACAGAAACACGCCGCTCCCGGGTCTCCCTCGGGCCCCTGAGCTCCGGCCCCGGCGCTTCACGAAGGACGGCCGCTGCAGACGTGCGCTACACAGACTCAGGCAGAGAACCGGAGGTTTGGCTTCGGTCCACCGCTGGGAATCGGGGATAAATGACGCATAAGCCCGCCCTAACCTTGACCCTTGACCCCCTGTGTGTGTTCGGGCCCCGATATACTCACGCCGAACTTCTTTGCTTGGGGTTTAAAAGAAGTTTGAAATACGATATACTGTTAGCGGACATCCCAACGCCTTCCACATCAAATTTACATTTATTCATTTAGCTGACGCTTTTATCCAAAGCGACTTACAATTGCTATATATGTCAGAGGTCGCACGCCTCTGGAGCAACTAGGGGTTAAGTGTCTTGCTCAGGGACACATTGGTGTCTCACAGTGGATTCGAACCCGGGTCTCTCACACCCAAGGCATGTGTCTTATCCACTGCGCATCACCACCCCACATCCCACACATTTAGATGAATATGTAAATATGTGCTGTGCTTTCTTCTCAACAACAAAATAAACACACAACTAAAATGACAGCGGTGAGAAAACAGCATCTGGTCACATTTAATACAACACTATACAATAGATTGCTCGCCTGAAGTATATCGGGGCCTTTAGAGAGGGTGGGACGGGTGACCTCTGACCTCAGGTGGTTTCATCTCAACCGGTCGCTTTTTACTAAACGTCCCTCGGGGGTAATGAAGTGCTGTCGTGTGTGTGTGTGTGAGACTGCGGTAGACTCCACTAACCCGGGCTGGTGCTGGTTTGGGGGTTTGGTTAGAGACGGGGTATTAATCAGTGTCACCACAGGGAACCCTTTAACATGTGACTGTAATCCACTGATCAACTGTTTAAATGCCTTTGGACTCATTCTGCCATTTTTCTCTGAAGGTCACAAGGACGAGGCTGAGCCTGAGGGTCAGAGGTCGTTCCCTAAAGAGAGTGCGGTGGGCGGGCGTCAGTCGAGTCCGTCCCGAAAGCCACGAGATGTGGTCAGTGTAGTTGTGAATGCTAACGATGCCACGGCTCCCCAGGAGTGTCCCGATCCCGATGGATGTTGTGTTTCTCCGCAGGCGGGGTCGCAGGGTCACATGAGGACGGTGAACTCGTACGCCGGATTCACAGAGTTCGACAGAAACCCTTCCTTCTTGCATCCAGAGTCCAGTGAGTTGCACACACACACACACACACACACACACCAGTGAACGCTGTAACATTAACCCGTTCCAGCGGCTCGCTGATGACATCATGAGCACAGATCTCACGCTGAACTCCTTCACACACTCACCCTAAAGCAGGAGTTCACATCAGAGTTAACATTCCCTGATAGTTTACTCTCCCGCACGTCATCCAAGATGTTCATGTCTTTCTTTCTTCAGTGGGAAAGAAATGAAGGTTTTTGAGGAACACACTCCAGGGTTTCTCCATATAGTGTCTTCAATGGGGTCCAACGGGTCGAAGGTCCAGATGTGAGTTTCAGTGCAGCTTCAAAGTCTCGACTCGATCCAGCCGAGGAATAAGAGTCTGATCTAGACAAACCAGCTGACATTTATAACAAAATACACATTTATATACTTTTATCCACTAATGCTGGTCTTGCTCGAGCTGTGATGCGACACACATTACATCATCAGGGTGAAAGGTCACCAACTTCTTTTCCACTGAAGAAAGAAAGACATGAACATATTGGATGATGTGGTGGAGAGTAAATCATCAGGAAATTTTAATTCCGAAGTGAACTCGTCCTTTAAGTGTGTGTCCGGTCTCTTTATGTGTGTGTGTGTGTGTGTGTTTCAGCGCTCAGTAAGCAGGAGAGGACGCGTGTGTCGCTGGAGGACGTCTCGCACTACGACGATCTGCTGTCGGTCAGTCAAACACTCAATCACGATCTTTAAGGGAAACAAAACAATTGATGTAGACACCATTAACATCCAGAAATCTTAATGTCTTCTATTAATTTCTCTTTCTATTATGCTATTTCGGACCTTTCATGTAGTCACGCAGGTTTGTGACTAATTAGCATAATGCCAGCCTGTGGTGTTGATTGGCTGAGCAGCGTCTCTTAGCTCCGCCCTCAAACACTGTAGTGTATCTGAGACTGGGAGAGTTCGGCTCGTGTTGTTCGTGTCGAGGAGACGCTGTTTTCTGAGATTGAGACGCTGAAACCCACGCCATCGTTACTGTTCGTATCACTGTGATCAAGAGCTGAGATTCAGATATGATAATGAGCGTTTGCTTTCTGACCAATCACAGCAGAGCAGCTCTCAGAGAGGCGGGGCTTAGAGAGACTGAGTCCTTGATGGAAGCGTTTCAGACACTGAGAGGAAAGAGCTGAAGCTGCAGTGGAGATTATGAGGACATTAGTGTGTGTTTGACCTTGGATGAATGTGAACCTGTTGTAGGAGATGCCCAAACAACATTAGCAGCCTTTAAAATAGCACAATAGGGGCCCTTTAAATATCATATACAACTATTTGTTATTGTTTTGTATTATTCACTTTGGTCTCGCCTGGTTTCTGACATGACGTATAAAAAAAAAATAACAACAGAAATTTTGAGGTAGAAAGAGTGAAATAGAATTTTCTTGTCGAACATACTTTAATCATCTTTATTTACAGCTTTGATAAATCATTTATAGTGTACATGTACACACACACACACGCCGTTTGTGTTTTATTCTCAGGGTAAACCGGCTCAATCCAGCAAACTGTGAGTAACTGTCATTGTGACATCATCGTGTGTGAAACTAATTAACTCATGCAGTGATTGTGTTTTTATAAATGATTGTTGCGGTCACTTACTAGAACTCAGTTTACTCTTGTCATAATGTTTTTCTTGCTTTTTCCCCATCGTGTTCAGGAGTCCAGGAGACGACATCTCTAACCGTGAGTGTTTCATCACATGTAATGACCAGCTGATGCAGAAACATCCTGACTGAACATGTCTAACCGCTGTGTGTGTGTGTGTGTGTGTGTGTGTTTCAGCTGCAGCGGGTCTGTACGCCGCCCGTCACACACACCTGGGCGCACGCAAAGACTGTAAGTCTGACCCCTGCTGGTCCGTCTCAGCGCTGCACACACACACACACACACACACACACTGGCTACATTTACATGCAACCAGATAATCCATTAGTAATCGGCCTGACTGAAAAGCCTTCATCATCGATCCGAACGAAAGGGGTGTTTATTCCTTTTCTAATGCGATCGAGAGAACATGTAAACACTTGATCGGGACTGCAGAACCCTAATGACGTAGAAATAGCATGTGGAAATAGCGTAATGACGTAAAAATAGCGCAATGACGTAAAAATAGCGTAATGATGTAGAAATAGCGTAATGACGTAGAAATAGCGCAATGACGTAGAAATAGCGTAATGATGTAGAAATAGATGATGTAGAAATAGCGCAATGACGTAGAAATAGCGTAATGACGTAGAAATAGTGTAATGACGTAGAAATAGCGTAATGATGTAGAAATAGATGACGTAGAAATAGCGCAATGACGTAGAAATAGCGTAATGATGTAGAAATAGATGATGTAGAAATAGCGTAATGATGTAGAATTAGCGTAATGATGTAGAAATAGTGTAATGATGTAGAATTAGCGTAATGATGTAGAAATAGCGTAATGATGTAGAAATAGCGTAATGACGTAGAAATAGCGTAATGATGTAGAAATAGCGTAATGATGTAGAAATAGCGTAATGATGTAGAATTAGCGTAATGATGTAGAAATAGCGTAATGATGTAGAAATAGCGTAATGATGTAGAATTAGCGTAATGATGTAGAAATAGCGTAATGATGTAGAAATAGCGTAATGATGTAGAAATAGCGTAATGATGTAGAATTAGCGTAATGATGTAGAAATAGCGTAATGATGTAGAAATAGCGTAATGATGTAGAAATAGCGTAATGATGTAGAAATAGCGTAATGATGTAGAATTAGCGTAATGATGTAGAAATAGCGTAATGATGTAGAAATAGCGTAATGATGTAGAAATAGCGTAATGATGTAGAATTAGCGTAATGATGTAGAAATAGCGTAATGATGTAGAAATAGCGTAATGACGTAGAAATAGCGTAATGACGTAGAATTAGCGTAATGATGTAGAAATAGCGTAATGATGTAGAAATAGCGTAATGATGTAGAAATAGCGTATTGATGTAGAATTAGCGTAATGATGTAGAAATAGCGTAATGATGTAGAAATAGCGTAATGACGTAGAAATAGCGTAATGATGTAGAATTAGCGTAATGATGTAGAAATAGCGTAATGACGTAGAAATAGTGTAATGATGTAGAATTAGCGTAATGATGTAGAAATAGCGTAATGATGTAGAAATAGCGTAATGATGTAGAAATAGCGTATTGATGTAGAATTAGCGTAATGATGTAGAAATAGCGTAATGATGTAGAAATAGCGTAATGACGTAGAAATAGCGTAATGATGTAGAAATAGCGTAATGATGTAGAAATAGCGTAATGATGTAGAATTAGCGTAATGATGTAGAAATAGCGTAATGATGTAGAAATAGCGTAATGACGTAGAAATAGTGTAATGATGTAGAATTAGCGTAATGATGTAGAAATAGCGTAATGATGTAGAAATAGCGTAATGATGTAGAAATAGCGCAATGACGTAAAAATAGCGTAATGATGTAGAAATAGCGTGATGACGTAACAAATAGCGTAATGATGTAGAAATAGCGTAATGATGTAAAAATAGCATAATGACGTAGAAATAGCGCAATGACGTAGAAATAGCGCAATGATGTAGAAATAGCGTAATGATGTAGAAATAGCGTAATGACGTAGAAATAGCGCAATGACGTAAAAATAGCGTAATGACGTAGAAATAGCGTAATGACGTAGAAATAGCGTAATGACGTAGAAATAGCGTAATGATGTAGAAATAGCGCAATGATGTAGAAATAGCGTAATGATGTAGAAATAGCGCAATGATGTAGAAATAGCGTAATGATGTAGAAATAGCGATGTAGAAATAGCGTAATGATGTAGAAATAGCGTAATGACGTAGAAATAGCGTAATGACGTAGAAATAGTGTAATGATGTAGAATTAGCGTAATGATGTAGAAATAGCGTAATGATGTAGAAATAGCGTAATGATGTAGAAATAGCGTAATGATGTAGAAATAGCGTAATGATGTAGAATTAGCGTAATGATGTAGAAATAGTGTAATGATGTAGAAATAGCGTAATGATGTAGAAATAGCGTAATGACGTAGAAATAGCGTAATGATGTAGAAATAGCGTAATGATGTAGAATTAGCGTAATGATGTAGAAATAGCGTAATGATGTAGAAATAGCGTAATGACGTAGAAATAGCGTAATGATGTAGAAATAGCGTAATGACGTAGAAATAGCGTAATGATGTAGAAATAGCGTAATGATGTAGAAATAGCGTAATGATGTAGAATTAGCGTAATGATGTAGAAATAGCGTAATGATGTAGAAATAGCGTAATGATGTAGAATTAGCGTAATGATGTAGAAATAGCGTAATGATGTAGAAATAGCGTAATGATGTAGAAATAGCGTAATGATGTAGAATTAGCGTAATGATGTAGAAATAGCGTAATGATGTAGAAATAGCGTAATGATGTAGAAATAGCGTAATGATGTAGAAATAGCGTAATGATGTAGAATTAGCGTAATGATGTAGAAATAGTGTAATGATGTAGAAATAGCGTAATGATGTAGAAATAGCGTAATGATGTAGAATTAGCGTAATGATGTAGAAATAGCGTAATGATGTAGAAATAGCGTAATGACGTAGAAATAGCGTAATGATGTAGAATTAGCGTAATGATGTAGAAATAGCGTAATGATGTAGAAATAGCGTAATGATGTAGAAATAGCGTATTGATGTAGAATTAGCGTAATGATGTAGAAATAGCGTAATGATGTAGAAATAGCGTAATGACGTAGAAATAGCGTAATGACGTAGAAATAGCGTAATGATGTAGAAATAGCGTAATGACGTAGAAATAGCGTAATGATGTAGAAATAGCGTAATGATGTAGAAATAGCGTAATGATGTAGAAATAGCGTAATGATGTAGAAATAGCGTAATGATGTAGAAATAGCGTAATGATGTAGAAATAGCGTAATGATGTAGAAATAGCGTAATGATGTAGAATTAGCGTAATGATGTAGAAATAGCGTAATGATGTAGAAATAGCGTAATGATGTAGAAATAGCGTAATGATGTAGAATTAGCGTAATGATGTAGAAATAGCGTAATGATGTAGAAATAGCGTAATGACGTAGAAATAGTGTAATGATGTAGAATTAGCGTAATGATGTAGAAATAGCGTAATGATGTAGAAATAGCGTAATGATGTAGAAATAGCGTATTGATGTAGAATTAGCGTAATGATGTAGAAATAGCGTAATGATGTAGAAATAGCGTAATGACGTAGAAATAGCGTAATGATGTAGAAATAGCGTAATGATGTAGAAATAGCGTAATGACGTAGAAATAGCGTAATGATGTAGAAATAGCGTAATGATGTAGAAATAGCGTAATGACGTAGAATTAGCGTAATGATGTAGAAATAGCGTAATGACGTAGAAATAGCGTAATGATGTAGAATTAGCGTAATGATGTAGAAATAGCGTAATGATGTAGAAATAGCGTAATGATGTAGAATTAGCGTAATGATGTAGAAATAGCGTAATGATGTAGAAATAGCGTAATGACGTAGAAATAGCGTAATGATGTAGAAATAGCGTAATGATGTAGAAATAGCGTAATGATGTAGAATTAGCGTAATGATGTAGAAATAGCGTAATGATGTAGAAATAGCGTAATGACGTAGAAATAGTGTAATGATGTAGAATTAGCGTAATGATGTAGAAATAGCGTAATGATGTAGAAATAGCGTAATGATGTAGAAATAGCGCAATGACGTAAAAATAGCGTAATGATGTAGAAATAGCGTGATGACGTAACAAATAGCGTAATGATGTAGAAATAGCGTAATGATGTAAAAATAGCATAATGACGTAGAAATAGCGCAATGACGTAGAAATAGCGCAATGATGTAGAAATAGCGTAATGATGTAGAAATAGCGTAATGACGTAGAAATAGCGCAATGACGTAAAAATAGCGTAATGACGTAGAAATAGCGTAATGACGTAGAAATAGCGTAATGACGTAGAAATAGCGTAATGATGTAGAAATAGCGCAATGATGTAGAAATAGCGTAATGATGTAGAAATAGCGCAATGATGTAGAAATAGCGTAATGATGTAGAAATAGCGATGTAGAAATAGCGTAATGATGTAGAAATAGCGTAATGACGTAGAAATAGCGTAATGACGTAGAAATAGTGTAATGATGTAGAATTAGCGTAATGATGTAGAAATAGCGTAATGATGTAGAAATAGCGTAATGATGTAGAAATAGCGTAATGATGTAGAAATAGCGTAATGATGTAGAATTAGCGTAATGATGTAGAAATAGTGTAATGATGTAGAAATAGCGTAATGATGTAGAAATAGCGTAATGACGTAGAAATAGCGTAATGATGTAGAAATAGCGTAATGATGTAGAATTAGCGTAATGATGTAGAAATAGCGTAATGATGTAGAAATAGCGTAATGACGTAGAAATAGTGTAATGATGTAGAATTAGCGTAATGATGTAGAAATAGCGTAATGATGTAGAAATAGCGTAATGATGTAGAAATAGCGTATTGATGTAGAATTAGCGTAATGATGTAGAAATAGTGTAATGATGTAGAATTAGCGTAATGATGTAGAAATAGCGTAATGACGTAGAAATAGCGTAATGATGTAGAAATAGCGTAATGATGTAGAAATAGCGTAATGATGTAGAATTAGCGTAATGATGTAGAAATAGCGTAATGATGTAGAAATAGCGTAATGACGTAGAAATAGCGTAATGATGTAGAAATAGCGCAATGACGTAAAAATAGCGTAATGATGTAGAAATAGCGTGATGACGTAAAAAATAGCGTAATGATGTAGAAATAGCGTAATGATGTAAAAATAGCATAATGACGTAGAAATAGCGCAATGACGTAGAAATAGCGCAATGATGTAGAAATAGCGTAATGATGTAGAAATAGCGTAATGACGTAGAAATAGCGCAATGACGTAGAAATAGCGTAATGACGTAGAAATAGCGTAATGACGTAGAAATAGCGTAATGATGTAGAAATAGCGCAATGATGTAGAAATAGCGTAATGATGTAGAAATAGCGATGTAGAAATAGCGTAATGATGTAGAAATAGCGTAATGACGTAGAAATAGCGTAATGATGTAGAAATAGCGCAATGATGTAGAAATAGCGCAATGATGTAGAAATAGCGTAATGATGTAGAAATAGCGATGTAGAAATAGCGTAATGATGTAGAAATAGCGTAATGACGTAGAAATAGCGTAATGATGTAGAAATAGCGTAATGATGTAGAAATAGCGATGTAGAAATAGCGTAATGATGTAGAAATAGCGTAATGACGTAAAAATAGCGTAATGATGTAGAAATAGCGTAATGACGTAGAAATAGCGTAATGATGTAGAAATGACTTATATTCATTCATACAAACAAATAAAGAACCAGTGTAGGAGGATAGTTATGCGCAGACAGCAGAAACTCTGTATATTCGTGAGCGCATGTCAAACAGTATATCCCGATTTAAGCTTGTGACCTAAACACACACAT
>JARWKJ010000006.1:489881-524881 GCA_029959095.1 Rhinichthys osculus | reverse complement strand
CGCAAGGTTTGGCTGCATTTCACGTGTAAAATTACGCGTCAGAAGAACGCCCTCTGGGTGTGCCGATAGTCTGAATCCCATATAGAATCAAGCCAATTCATTGGCTGATGGCGCGGGCGCCGCCTCGACGCACTTACGTCTTCATATTATGTTGGCGCGCGCTCCATCTGCTCCTCAGGTTTCTCTGCCGAGAAAGGAAGCTGGTCGGCAGCGTCTCGTTCCCTATTGAGAGAACATAGGTTACACCAGTCACCAGAGATGTTCTCTTTCATTGGTTCACTCAGCGCTGCGCCGCTTGAACTGACGCGCTACAGCGATCGGTCACATTTCAAAGAGCCAAAACGTTATTTATTGTGTGAATCTCGTAAAAATATTGACAGAATCTGACAGCTGTGGAGTTGTTCCATATCAAAAGTAACCTTCTCTGTCTTGTCTGTCGGTGTCGGTGTCCTCTTTGTCCGTGATTTTTTTCTCTGTGTGAGAAAATGGATGTGTGTCGTGTGTGAGTGTGTGTGAAGGGTCAATGCGTGAGGCTGCTAGTAATCTCTATTAATCTCCAGTATTATTACTTCTTTGATACAATATTGTTTTATTTGATATTATGTAAATGTGTATAATGTAAATTGTTTTATTTTATATTGGTTTTATTATTAGGCTACCATATGTTACTTGTATTTATATTGTTTAAAGATTTAAGTTAATATTGTGTCCAGTTTGGCCCTGTAAATAAAAGGGTATTATTTTTTGATAAAGTGTGTGCGTTTTCGTTTTCTTAAGTACCGTTTCAAGAACCGTTTAAGCACCGGAACCGTTTAAAAAATACAGAGTAGGTACTGGTATCGGATAAAACCCAACCGATACCCAACCCTATGTGTGTGTGTGTGTGTGTGTGTGTGTGTGCAGGTTCCTGGAGGTGTTCCTGCTGTACTGCCACTCATGTGTGTGTGTGTGTGTGTGTGTGTGTGTGTGTGTGCAGGTTCCTGGAGGTGTTCCTGCTGTACTGCCACTCATGTGTGTGTGTGTGTGTGTGTGTGTGTGTGTGTGTGTGTGTGTGTGTGTGTGTGCAGGTTCCTGGAGGTGTTCCTGCTGTACTGCCACTCATGTGTGTGTGTGTGTGTGTGTGTGTGCAGGTTCCTGGAGGTGTTCCTGCTGTACTGCCACTCCGCCGGTCAGTGGTTCGCTATAGAGGAGTGCATCACTGGAGATTTCCGCAAGTTTAATAACAACAACGGGGATGAAATCGTCCCGACGAACCTCCTGGAGGAAACCATGCTGGCCTTCAGCCACTGGACGTACGAGTACACACGCGGAGAGCTGCTCGTGCTCGACCTGCAGGGTGTGTGTGTGTGTGTGATCCTCACTGCTCAATCACAGCATTCGGACTCGTCTGGTGCGCTCTGGTGCGCTCACTCACTTCTGACCTCAGGGCTCAACATAAAAATAAATCCCCACTGGCCCCCAGCGCCAGTAGATCAGAGTTTTACTGGCCCTGAAAGAAATAGAATGGAAAGCACTTTTCCATTAAACTCTATTTATTGTATACATTAGGATAAATTTTTCTTGTCCCCTCACAATGACAGTAAACTAATTATTACATTACATGAGTGATGAGTTACATAGGCTATATTTTCACTTCAAAATGGCGAAATTAGACAAAAGTATATTAGTTTTCCTGATTATTTTTGTCATACGTTTAACATTTATGACCAAAAAAACTGTCAATGAAGAAAAAATGAAGAACGCGCTGAATCTGATTATTACAAGACTGAAGCGAACACACATTTGTGTAGCTTACACTTAATCTCACATTTTTAGGGGGGCTAGGCAGAAGTTTAGGGGGGAATTTGATTACACTATTTTTAGATAGCCCGTCGGCACTCGGCAGGCCGGTTATGCAATTTGCATTTTGGTCGGCTTTTGTTGTAAATTTCCGGCAAATGAAACAGTACATGCCCTCATCGCCTTTCTCCACCCAGGTGTACTGCGTTTTCCATGACACTAGGAATAGAACTGGGCGATATGGCCAAAAAATCATATCTCTGTATTTTTTGGTTAAATGGCGATATACGATATATATCTCGGTACTTTCTACGTTTTTCTATTTGGATAAAGAAAATCTGTATTTATTTAAAAAATATATATATTTCACATCCTGCTTAATGATATCCAAACAATGTTGATATTGAAGGATATGGAAACAAATATAGTGAATGTAATGTAGGCTATGCAATATATTACGTGCAAAAAGGTGGTTAAAATCACATTACATTCTAACATTACAATCTAAAAACAAAAATAATGCTTTTGTTTTTAAAATGACTAAGGCTAAACTAAAAATGAAAATAAAAACAAAAGCACAACTATATTAGCCTGCATTTGATTACCCGTTATAATGCTCACTTTCATAAAAACATAGGCCTACTTGTAGGTTTAAAATTCCACATATGGCACATTTATTGTCTCCAACAACAAATATTTTAGTCAGAATTATTGCGCTACTCTTCTATTGTGCTCGTCTGTTTGGCGCGCGTGCTCGCGGCGGCGCTCGTTCACGGAAGCTTGAATATTAGCGGAGATTCACTTGCAGAAGCTCGTCCTCTCCTGACAGTGAAATGGACATATTTGTTTGACTCTAACATTTACAGATGGAGAATATACCTGTGAAATGTAAGTTAAGCACTGAGGAAAGCACCACATCTCAAACGCATTAAACAGCGCAAGTATTTATCTGTCAGTCAGCAACATCTGTCAGAGCATCTGCTTTAAACTTGTTAACTATATCTTACCAGTTATTTTGAAGTGCTTAATATAAGCTTGTGTCATGTTTAGGATGTTGTTTCACTGCAGGAGCTCACACTGCGTACTCCGCTATTTTCAAGATGTGCTCGTATCAAACTACTGTAACGATATCAGTATTGCCTCATTCCATATCGTTTAAAAAAAATCGATATATTGTACAAACTCGATTTACCGCCCAGCCCTATAGGAATGCCCTCTTTCTCGTATCAGCCTCGTAGTTCTTTGACATTTTAACACGTTATAACCTGAAGTAACATTGACACTCTTCGCGCCACTGTACATGACGTTTGCGGTTTGTTTTGCTGATGGCCACTCACTGGCCCGACATACTCTTTTACTGGCCCCGGGCCATTGCTGATGTCGAGCCCTGTGGTGCGCTCACTCACTTCTGACCGGAGGATTTTACGTTTAGTTTTTGTAGAATTTTTTACTTCATCGGAATGGTACGAAACTTGGTCCTAAAACAATAGTCGCACTTCAGTCAGAAACGAGCGCATTGTAAATGAATGAGAGTTTCCTCTAGTGGACGCGTGTGGAACTGCAGCCGAACACACTCTCACTGACGCTCCTTTACTGAGAGATCGGCTCACATGTGGAACACACTGGGGGAGAGTTACGGCTTTGAATTTATCACAGTTTTAGAGAAAAACGTGATTTTGAAAATATATATTTCATATAAAAATCTAAAAGAGTCTATCAAAAAACATTTTCTGGATTGCATTTTTCATAGCAATACACATAAAATTCTGTAACTTTTTTTTTAAGTTCACTTTTTAAACCTGTTTTCACTTCAGCAATAATCTGCCGCGTGTCGTCTCTGAGAAGAGATCAAACTCCAGTCTGTCCTCTAAAGCGTTCAAGATTTACCAGTTTACCACAATTGTCAGGTCTATGCTCAAAAAGTGAATAAATGGATTATAAAAACAGCGTAAATATAATTCAGTATAAAAAAATCCCCTAAAAATACAAATATTAAATAAAAAACATTACCAAATTAAAATATAGCAGTGTTTCCCCTACCATTGTTTAGAGGGGGCGGCCCGCACCCCAAAACGACCCCCTGCCCCCCCCTAAAATGCTGACGAAATCCAGTCATAAAAACGGAATTTACTGTATAACACGGAATTTCACGGAATTTGTCAATCTTTTGAGGAATAAATAGAAAGCAGTTCAGTGTACACTTGAAATCAAATCGCGATGTAGACAAGTGTGTGTGGATATTAAACCACAAAGACAATTTAAATACGAATCCGGCTTGTTCTGTGTGATGAATGGTGCAGCCGACGCGCAGTTTCATTTAACACACACACACACACACACACACAATGAAGCACGTGTGACGCTTGCGCTGCTTTTGGCCTATATGAAGACACAAATGCATGAACTTCCTCTCCAGGCTCTAGATCCACTCCGAAAGTCACTTCGTGATCATTTCACCGCTTCATTTGAGAAAAACTATCATTATGACATAAACACACAAACTCAAAAGGTCTTCACGGCAACCCGTCAAAATAAAAGTTCGGTTTAACTTGACAGAAAAATATTACTGTTGTACAGTAGAATTTAGATATGTCCCAATGTAATAATACTAACACTAATCGAAATAAATTATCATCAAAATTCATTTTTTTTAAGGAATAATCCATGTTTTAATTTTAACAGTAAAGCTCGTTGTGCAGCACGTTATTTGACAAAAAGTTTAATTAATTTCATATGATTTAAATTGATGATAAATGATAAAATTTGTGTTTTATGTCTTTATTTTATTACCAGAAAAAACACAACACAGAATTAGGGTGAAATTTGTTTTCATATATATATATATTTTAAATGTTGTATACGTTTAATGATTCACAATACATTATTTAAATTAATTAGACAATTTTTTAGCAATCAAAGAGCATTACACCACGTATCCGTAACACGCCCGCTCCGCAACACTAGCACCCCCCCCCCCCCCCCTGAAGAAAAATCCTAGGGGAAACACTGTATAGTACATTTAATTGACAAAAAAAAACCCTTTAATTTTTGACCGACACGTGAAGAGCACCAGAGTTCACAACAGCAGTAGCTTAACATCTGTTACACCTGTGTAACGCCGTCATCTGCTCAGTGTGTGTGTGTGTGTGTGTCTGTAAACTGCTCTCTCTCTGCAGGAGTGGGCGAGATACTGACGGACCCGTCGGTCATCAAGAGTGGAGAGAAAGGGTCAGTTTTCCAACAAACGAAGTGGATCTCAGAAGACCAAACAAAAGAAAATAAAGCTTGTTTTAAGATCTTTAATACTTATGAAACGATTGTTTATTAATGTGCTTTTCTGTATTTGAACACATCAGGTCTTACGACATGATCTTCGGCCCCGCGAACCTGGGAGACGACGCCATCCGAAACTTCCGCGCTAAACACCACTGCAACTCCTGCTGCCGCAAACTCAAGCTCCCAGGTGAGCGCGTCGTGGAGTATCATCCATAACTCTACACTGACATCCGTAACTCTACACTGACATCCGTAACTCTACACTGACATCCATAACTCTACACTGACATCCGTAACTCTACACTGACATCCGTAACTCTACACTGACATCCGTAACTCTACACTGACATCCGTAACTCTACACTGACATCCGTAACTCTACACTGACATCCGTAACTCTACACTGACATCCGTAACTCTACACTGACATCCATAACTCTACACTGACATCCGTAACTCTACACTGACATCCGTAACTCTACACTGTCATCCGTAACTCTACACTGTCATCCGTAACTCTACACTGACATCCGTAACTCTACACTCTACAGTGACATCCATAACTCTACACTCTACACTGACATCCATAACTCTACACTGACATCCATAACTCTACACTGACATCCGTAACTCTACACTGACATCCGTAACTCTACACTGACATCCGTAACTCTACACTGACATCCGTAACTCTACACTGACATCCATAACTACACTGACATCCATAACTCTACACTGACATCCGTAACTACACTGACATCCATAACTCTACACTGACATCCATAACTCTACACTGACATCCGTAACTCTACACTGACATCCATAACTCTACACTGACATCCGTAACTACACTGACATCCATAACTCTACACTGACATCCATAACTCTACACTGACATCCGTAACTACACTGACATCCATAACTCTACACTGACATCCGTAACTCTACACTGACATCCATAACTCTACACTGACATCCGTAACTCTACACTGACATCCATAACTCTACACTGACATCCGTAACTCTACACTGACATCCATAACTCTACACTGACATCCGTAACTCTACACTGACATCCATAACTCTACACTGACATCCGTAACTACACTGACATCCATAACTCTACACTGACATCCGTAACTCTACACTGACATCCGTAACTCTACACTCTACACTGACATCCATAACTCTACACTGACATCTGACATCCATAACTCTACACTGACATCCATAACTCTACACTGACATCCATAACTCTACACTGACACCCGTAACTCTACACTGACATCCGTAACTCTACACTCTACACTGACATCCATAACTCTACACTGACATCTGACATCCATAACTCTACACTGACATCCATAACTCTACACTGACATCCGTAACTCTACACTGACATCCATAACTCTACACTGACATCCGTAACTCTACACTGACATCCGTAACTCTACACTGACATCCATAACTCTACACTGACATCCTTAACTCTACACTGACATCCGTAACTCTACACTGACATCCATAACTCTACACTGACATCCGTAACTCTACACTGACATCCGTAACTCTACACTGACATCCATAACTCTACACTGACATCCATAACTCTACACTGACATCCGTAACACTGACATCCAAAACTCTACACTGACATACATAACTCTACACTGACATCCATAACTCTACACTGACATCCGTAACACTGACATCCATAACTCTACACTGACATACATAACTCTACACTGACATCCATACCTCTACACTGACATCCATACCTCTACACTGACATCCGTAACTCTACACTGACATCCATAACTCTACACTGACATACATAACTCTACACTGACATCCATACCTCTACACTGACATCCGTAACTCTACACTGACATCCATAACTCTACACTGACATCCATAACTCTACACTGACATACATAACTCTACACTGACATCCATACCTCTACACTGACATCCGTAACTCTACACTGACATCCGTAACTCTACACTGACATCCGTAACTCTACACTGACATCCATAACTCTACACTGACATCCATACCTCTACACTGACATCCATACCTCTACACTGACATCCGTAACTCTACACTGACATCCGTAACTCTACACTGACATCCGTAACTCTACACTGACATCCGTAACTCTACACTGACATCCATAACTCTACACTGACATCCATACCTCTACACTGACATCCATACCTCTACACTGACATCCGTAACTCTACACTGACATCCATAACTCTACACTGACATCCATAACTCTACACTGACATCCATAACTCTACACTGACATCCATAACTCTACACTGACACCCGTAACTCTACACTGACATCCGTAACTCTACACTCTACACTGACATCCATAACTCTACACTGACATCTGACATCCATAACTCTACACTGACATCCATAACTCTACACTGACATCCGTAACTCTACACTGACATCCATAACTCTACACTGACATCCGTAACTCTACACTGACATCCGTAACTCTACACTGACATCCATAACTCTACACTGACATCCTTAACTCTACACTGACATCCGTAACTCTACACTGACATCCATAACTCTACACTGACATCCGTAACTCTACACTGACATCCGTAACTCTACACTGACATCCATAACTCTACACTGACATCCATAACTCTACACTGACATCCGTAACACTGACATCCAAAACTCTACACTGACATACATAACTCTACACTGACATCCATAACTCTACACTGACATCCGTAACACTGACATCCATAACTCTACACTGACATACATAACTCTACACTGACATCCATACCTCTACACTGACATCCGTAACTCTACACTGACATCCATAACTCTACACTGACATACATAACTCTACACTGACATCCATACCTCTACACTGACATCCGTAACTCTACACTGACATCCATAACTCTACACTGACATCCATAACTCTACACTGACATACATAACTCTACACTGACATCCATACCTCTACACTGACATCCGTAACTCTACACTGACATCCGTAACTCTACACTGACATCCGTAACTCTACACTGACATCCATAACTCTACACTGACATCCATACCTCTACACTGACATCCGTACCTCTACACTGACATCCGTAACTCTACACTGACATCCGTAACTCTACACTGACATCCGTAACTCTACACTGACATCCGTAACTCTACACTGACATCCATAACTCTACACTGACATCCATACCTCTACACTGACATCCATACCTCTACACTGACATCCGTAACTCTACACTGACATCCGTAACTCTACACTGACATCCGTAACTCTACACTGACATCCATAACTCTACACTGACATCCGTAACTCTACACTGACATCCGTAACTCTACACTGACATCCATAACTCTACACTGACATCCATAACTCTACACTGACATCCGTAACTCTACACTGACATCCGTTACTCTACATCCGTAACTCTACACTGACATCCATAACTCTACACTGACATCCGTAACTCTACACTCTACACTGACATCCGTAACTCTACACTGACATCCGTAACTCTACATCCGTAACTTTACATCCGTAACTCTACACTGACATCCGTAACTCTACACTGACATCCATAACTCTACACTGACATCCGTAACTCTACACTGACATCCGTAACTCTACATCCGTAACTCTACACTGACATCCATAACTCTACACTCTACAGTGACATCCATAACTCTACACTGACATCCATAACTCTACACTGACATCCATACCTCTACACTGACATCCGTAACTCTACACTGACATCCATAACGCTACACTCTACAGTGACATCCATAACTCTACACTGACATCCATAACTCTACACTGACATCCATACCTCTACACTGACATCCGTAACGCTACAGTGACATCCATAACTCTACACTGACATCCATAACTCTACACTGACATCCGTAACTCTACACTGACATCCATAACTCTACACTGACATCCATAACTCTACACTGACATCCGTAACTCTACACTGACATCCATAACTCTACACTGACATCCATAACTCTACACTGACATCCGTAACTCTACACTGACATCCGTAACTCTACACTGACATCCGTAACTCTACATCCGTAACTCTACACTGACATCCATAACTCTACACTCTACAGTGACATCCATAACTCTACACTGACATCCGTAACTCTACACTCTACAGTGACATCCATAACTCTACACTGACATCCGTAACTCTACAGTGACATCCGTAACTCTACAGTGACATCCATAACTCTACACTGACATCCATACCTCTACACTGACATCCGTAACTCTACACTGACATCCATAACGCTACAGTGACATCCATAACTCTACACTGACATCCATAACTCTACACTGACATCCATAACTCTACACTGACATCCATAACTCTACACTGACATCCATAACTCTACACTGACATCCATAACTCTACACTGACATCCGTAACTCTACACTGACATCCGTAACTCTACACTGACATCCATAACTCTACACTGACATCCATAACTCTACACTGACATCCATAACTCTACACTGACATCGGTAACTCTACATCCGTAACTCTACAGTGACATCCGTAACTCTACACTGACATCCGTAACTCTACACTGACATCCGTAACTCTACACTGACATCCGTAACTCTACAGTGACATCCGTAACTCTACAGGGACATCCGTAACTCTACAGTGACATCCGTAACTCTACAGTGACATCCGTAACTCTACACTGACATCCGTAACTCTACACTGACATCCGTAACTCTACACTGACATCCATAACGCTACACTCTACAGTGACATCCATAACTCTACACTGACATCCATAACTCTACACTGACATCCATACCTCTACACTGACATCCGTAACTCTACACTGACATCCATAACGCTACAGTGACATCCATAACTCTACACTGACATCCATAACTCTACACTGACATCCGTAACTCTACACAGACATCCATAACTCTACACTGACATCCATAACTCTACACTGACATCCGTAACTCTACACTGACATCCATAACTCTACACTGACATCCATAACTCTACACTGACATCCGTAACTCTACACTGACATCCGTAACTCTACACTGACATCCGTAACTCTACATCCGTAACTCTACACTGACATCCATAACTCTACACTCTACAGTGACATCCATAACTCTACACTGACATCCGTAACTCTACACTCTACAGTGACATCCATAACTCTACACTGACATCCGTAACTCTACAGTGACATCCGTAACTCTACAGTGACATCCATAACTCTACACTGACATCCATACCTCTACACTGACATCCGTAACTCTACACTGACATCCATAACGCTACAGTGACATCCATAACTCTACACTGACATCCATAACTCTACACTGACATCCATAACTCTACACTGACATCCATAACTCTACACTGACATCCATAACTCTACACTGACATCCGTAACTCTACACTGACATCCGTAACTCTACACTGACATCCATAACTCTACACTGACATCCATAACTCTACACTGACATCCATAACTCTACACTGACATCGGTAACTCTACATCCGTAACTCTACAGTGACATCCGTAACTCTACACTGACATCCGTAACTCTACACTGACATCCGTAACTCTACAGTGACATCCGTAACTCTACAGGGACATCCGTAACTCTACAGTGACATCCGTAACTCTACACTGACATCCGTAACTCTACACTGACATCCGTAACTCTACACTGACATCCGTAACTCTACATCCGTAACTCTACAGTGACATCCGTAACTCTACAGTGACATCCGTAACTCTACACTGACATCCGTAACTCTACACTGACATCCGTCACTCTACATCCGTAACTCTAGTGACATCCGTAACTCTACACTGGCATCCGTAACTTCACAGTGACATCCGTAACTCTACAGTGACATCCGTAACTCTACAGTGACATCCGTAACTCTACACTGACATCCGTAACTCTACAGTGACATCCATAACTCTACACTGACATCCGTAACTCTACACTGACATCCGTAACTCTACACTGACATCCGTAACTCTACAGTGACATCCGTAACTCTACAGTGACATCCGTAACTCTACACTGACATCCTTAACTCTACACTGACATCCATAACTCTACACTGACATCCGTAACTCTACAGTGACATCCGTAACTCTACACTGACATCCGTAACTCTACACTGACATCCATAACTCTACACTGACATCCGTAACTCTACACTGACATCCGTAACTCTACACTGACATCCGTAACTCTACACTGACATCCGTAACTCTACATCCGTAACTCTACAGTGACATCCGTAACTCTACAGTGACATCCGTAACTCTACAGTGACATCCGTAACTCTACAGTGACATCCGTAACTCTACACTGACATCCGTAACTCTACACTGACATCCGTAACTCTACATCCGTAACTCTACAGTGACATCCGTAACTCTACACTGGCATCCGTAACTCTACAGTGACATCCGTAACTCTACACTGGCATCCGTAACTCTACACTGACATCCATAACTCTACACTGACATCCATAACTCTACACTGACATCCGTAACTCTACACTGACATCCATAACTCTACACTGACATCCATAACTCTACACTGACATCCGTAACTCTACATCCGTAACTCTACAGTGACATCCGTAACTCTACACTGACATCCGTAACTCTACACTGACATCCGTAACTCTACAGTGACATCCGTAACTCTACAGGGACATCCGTAACTCTACAGTGACATCCGTAACTCTACACTGACATCCGTAACTCTACACTGACATCCGTAACTCTACACTGACATCCGTAACTCTACATCCGTAACTCTACAGTGACATCCGTAACTCTACAGTGACATCCGTAACTCTACACTGACATCCGTAACTCTACACTGACATCCGTCACTCTACATCCGTAACTCTAGTGACATCCGTAACTCTACACTGGCATCCGTAACTTCACAGTGACATCCGTAACTCTACAGTGACATCCGTAACTCTACAGTGACATCCGTAACTCTACACTGACATCCGTAACTCTACAGTGACATCCATAACTCTACACTGACATCCGTAACTCTACACTGACATCCGTAACTCTACACTGACATCCGTAACTCTACATCCGTAACTCTACAGTGACATCCGTAACTCTACAGTGACATCCGTAACTCTACACTGACATCCATAACTCTACACTGACATCCGTAACTCTACAGTGACATCCGTAACTCTACACTGACATCCGTAACTCTACACTGACATCCATAACTCTACACTGACATCCGTAACTCTACACTGACATCCATAACTCTACACTGACATCCGTAACTCTACACTGACATCCGTAACTCTACACTGACATCCGTAACTCTACACTGACATCCGTAACTCTACATCCGTAACTCTACAGTGACATCCGTAACTCTACAGTGACATCCGTAACTCTACAGTGACATCCGTAACTCTACAGTGACATCCGTAACTCTACACTGACATCCGTAACTCTACACTGACATCCGTAACTCTACATCCGTAACTCTACACTGACATCCGTAACTCTACAGTGACATCCGTAACTCTACAGTGACATCCGTAACTCTACAGTGACATCCGTAACTCTACAGTGACATCCGTAACTCTACACTGACATCCGTAACTCTACAGTGACATCCGTAACTCTACACTGGCATCCGTAACTCTACAGTGACATCCGTAACTCTACAGTGACATCCGTAACTCTACACTGGCATCCGTAACTCTACAGTGACATCCGTAACTCTACAGTGACATCCGTAACTCTACAGTGACATCCGTAACTCTACAGTGACATCCGTAACTCTACACTGACATCCGTAACTCTACAGTGACATCCGTAACTCTACACTGACATCCGTAACTCTACAGTGACATCCGTAACTCTACACTGACATCCGTAACTCTACAGTGACATCCGTAACTCTACATTTTCAGTTTTTCCTCCTAGCTGATGAACAATAAAACATTGACAGCCAATCAGAATCCCTCCTGCTTTAAAGAGCATTTAAAGTGGCAGACGACAGAATTAGAGCTTCTAATAAACTGTTCTGGTGTCGGTGTGACTGTTATTGCAGATTTGGTTATTAAACTCGTTGGTGTGAACTAGGGCTGTCAAAGAAAAATTCTCATTTCTAACATTTGTCGAATTTAAAAAGAAAACTGCACATTCGGATACAAAACCCGTGCATTTGATTTTCTGGTGGCGCATGAGACATGACGTCACTGACGCGTGTGTTTCTGTTAGCGTAGCAGTACAGCGGCGCGACTGCGGTGCTAATGTGAGAGATGGTGCAGAATTACACAAACCCTCTCAGCCGGAGGCAAAGGCCGTGCAACGACACACTCGACCGAACCATCAGGCAGAGCGGAGTGTGTGTTCATCAGCTGGAAACACTGGCAACAGAAAGCGCTCAGCGTGTGTGTGTGTGTGTGTGAGAGCACTCAGCATGTGAGTGTGTGTGATTGTGAAAGCGCTCTGTGTGTGTGTGTGTGTGTGAAAGCGCTCAGCATTCGCTCAGATCAAGAGCGTCTGAAGGCCAGTTTACTGGTGTGTGTTAATCCTAACACACCTAACACACACCAGTAAACCTAATTTTCCTTGCATGCACATTAAGGAAATTATATTTAATTTAAGAACAATTGTTTCAGAAGTTAATGCATTTTTAAATTGCGCCCTCTTGTGGACACAGGAGACGATACAGAACTCTCCTCTGACATTAAGTGTTGCCTTTAGAATTCGAGTTTAGCTTTTCCGCCATTTTGACAGCCCTAGTGTGAACGGCACTTTATTCTGTATCTGCTGTTTTAAAGGAGGTTTGTGTGTGTGTGTGTGTGTGTGTGTGTGTGTGTGTGTGTGTGTGTTCAGACCTGAAGCGTAACGACTACACCCCCGATAAGCTGACGCTGCAGCACGACTCCTCCGAGGGCCCGTCCCACTCGCCGCCAGCAGGGGGCGCCGCTAAAGACCCGCGCCCGGCGATGCGCTTAATGCTGTGAGCCGCGCACGACTCGCCGACGCCAGCCGTCCCGAGTGGCGCATGAGGAAACAAACTAAGACACAATGCGTGGTGTGTGTGTGTGTGTGGCGGACACTAGCGTGCGTGATTCTAATGACGTTACGCTGAGAGAGTGTCTCAGAACAAAAGAACAGATGCAACTTTTAACAAGTCAGTTTATCCTGTATGATTATAACAGGATTGTCATCTTTTAAAAGTATTTTTTAAGATTTTTATGTCTATGAAATTATAAAGTGGTTAATAACTGGTACAATATCACTGTATAGAGTTAAATATTTATTCTAAACAAGTTGCCTTGTATAATATAAAAGCAATTTTCATGTGATGTCCGTCACTTTTTGGAAAGAACACTTGCTTATTATATACTATTATCAGATTTTGTACAGAGCTGTATGCCAACAGAATGTTTCTATGTACAGAGAACACACTGTATGAATGCATTTATGTTTGAATCTCGTGTAGATTAAGGGCAGATTGCAATGCAATGACGGCCAGTGTGTGTGTGACCTCACTGCGCTGACCACTGAAACCAGTCCACAATCAAGACTCGCGCGAGTTTATAATATGTTACAGCGGTACTTTTGTCATTTATTGTCGCTGGAGGATCGTGTGAGGGTGTTAATCTAGTGTATCTCATAGATACATTTATCTGGCACGATTCTATCGGCTGAAACATGAGAATATTTGATGCTGGGGATGTTAATGGATCTGTAAACATTTTTTTACTGTATATTTAATAAAACACTGAAAAATCATCATAAAAAAGTCATTTGTCTATTTCCTCTCACTGTAATAAGCCTCTTTTAGCTTTGGTGTGATTATTCTGTTTGTGATTTATGTGTTTAAAAGCTTCAAGAACAGCAACACTTAATCGGTATATGGCCCTTGGTGTGAACTAACTTTTAAAGCCCTTTCACGATAAAGATATAGTCCTAAAAATCGGTAAACGAATAGCAGAGTATAACTATAACAAAACAGGAATGAATAATATCGTTGGAATCACTTTCCCGGCTGTAGAACGATAAAAAACATTGACAGCCAATCAGAATCCATCCTGCTATAAAGAGCTCGCGCATTTAAAGCTAAAAATAATTTTGGCTTTAATGAGATTTTTCTCAATTAGTAGACAAGAATAAACTCGGTGGTTCCTGTTCTTTCCGACAAAGCACTCGAATGAGAGTTGGTAATCACTCTTCAGAAGTGGGAAGTTTCCGACAGCACGTGAAGGCAGCGTAGGAGCTTAATTAGCTGGTTCAGGTGTGTTTAATTACTAAATGACTCGCTGTACTGATGGAAAACATTAAAAGCATTAATAGAAAGTCAAACAGATACGCGCGAATACTTTCGTATCCATAGCAACCGTAGACGTCACGAGCGCTGTCCGTTAAGATCAGAGAGAGACAGTAACGTAGTTACATTAAAGTTATTTATTTCTTTATTTTTAGTGCGTTGTTTAAAAGGACTTTGTGTGAACCGACAATTAGCCAAGGTGCGCTCCACACCTCAACAGAACTGAACACAGAATCCCGCTTTTAAAGTCATTGTTTAACTATTAAATCCCGCGTTAACATTTGTTGCGTTTGTGTAGTATAAGTTGCTCACCTCAGAGAAAATCCCGTCAGAATAGGTGTTCCTGCGATCGACGGATAAAACCACCCGCGATTTTACCTCAAGCCAGGAATCATGCGATCCATCATCGTCAACGGACGAAATCCAGTCACGTGAGTGTCAGATTCCCGCCAAATATCAGAAGTCCCTGAGTGGGTTGTTATGTTACAGTTTTTAAATGTATTTATTGTAATTAATGGGGCTATTATTCATTAATCCCATAAATTAGATGTACATTTGAGATATTAGCTTTTCACTCAAACCTATAGAGTAATTGTGTAAAATCATCTCATTTGATTTCATAGTGTTGCAATCACGACATATCTTCAGTTTAAAATAGGGGCGCTTAAATGTAAATCTGAATCTATATACTTTTCTTTTACTGGGATTTATGGTAAAAACTATTTTAAATTAAATACTTTACTTAGTATTGTGACATTAATGAAAATAAAAATATGTATAAATATCAAATGCATATCAAACTTTCACATCGGCTCGTCCAATCAGATTATCAGTTTTATAAATCCTGTTCAACACATGACAGAAAACCAGTGCTAGAATTGGGGGGCCTCCCATAAGACAATGTTTTTTCATTAAAACTACAATACTAGAAACATAATTAACAACAATAAAACTTTTTTTTTCTATCAAATTGTTGCACAGCCGCTCCCAATAGTATAAGAAGCTCTTCTAAACTAGATTTGCTTGGGGGAAACATGCTCAAGAGCGCCACACGCTGTTTCCTGAAGGAACCGGCAGAAGAATCCTCACTCACCTCACGATAATTGTAAGATATACATTTTCTTTGTTTTATGATTGTTTATCTTAGAACCGAATCACTAGATTATTATCATCTTGATCTGCAAGTCTTTATCTTAAACCCACAATCCCGCTGAGATAGTGTCATATTACAAACTCCCACATCACACACAGTCAGTGTTAGACAGAAGACTCAAAGCACACGTGTGTTTATATCTTTATTTATGCATAATGTTTATAAGCTAATACATGGATTTAAAGAATGCACTTAATATGATAAGAAACCAGGTGAGATTGGCTCGGCCCATCAGAATCTCGAGAGTCGTTTCCATCATGTGACGTGTGTGTGTGTGTGTGTGTGTGTGTGTGTGTGTGCGCATCACTACACACTCGATCCAGAGCAACATTAGTACAGAGATGATATGATACACATGTAGTGCGTCACGGATTGGGTTTGATGAATGAGGGTTATTGCACTGATTAGCGGATCACTAGCCTATAGAGCGGCGAGGCGCTGGAAGATTTCCACTGTGGTTTAGTGAGTGATTTACTGTTAAACAGGAACGAGTCGAGATCGGGTTCTTTCGGGTCTCCCAGCACCAGTACTGCAGTATTTGGTCACCGTATAAATAAATTAAACGCGTCTCTAAGCGGCGGATGCGCGTCTAATGAGCGGTTTGGATTATAGTGTGCGTATACTGACGGCTAATCTCACACAGGTCCGTCTAAATCACGTGACGTGACGTCAGGCCGACGCTCTCAATGCGTTGGGATTCCTGTATCGCCCAGAGAGAGAAAGAGAGAGAGAGAGAGAGAGACGCGATCATCAGCAGAGGTGTCAGCTCCGCCCACTGTGTGTCAATCACCCGGTCGCCACGGTGACGAGCTGTCGCTCTCCCATCACAGGGAGGAGTAGAAGAAGATGTACGCGGCGGCCGAGCGAACGTTGGCGGCCGAGATCTCGGAAACCTCGTGATCGTCGAACTTGAACCAGCGCTGCTTGAGCGGGTTCTTGCAGTACGCCGTGTAATGGCCGCCGTCCATCCCGCCGTAGTGATTCTGTGGAGGAGAACACACGTTACAGCGTCTGCAACATGTTAAGTCAAGTCACCTTTATTTTTTATAGCGCTTTTTACAATACAGATTGTATCAAAGCTAGTGCTGGGCCGTTATCGGCGTTAACATGCTGCGTTAACGTGAGACTCTTATCGGGCGATAAAAAAAAATATCGCCGTTAATCAAAGTTGGGTTGGGATAATAAACAGCTTTTTCGAATATCGTTTTATTTTCGCACAATTCTAATGTGTAGTGTGACGCCGCGCTACTGTCACAGATCGCGCAGTAGGGTATGTTCCTGTCAGGGACACAAGGTGTACTTTTACTTCGTTACGTTGGGCGACGTTCCTCTCGTTACTTTATTTTAATGCAATACGTTGTTAAATGAGTTTATTCCAAGCGCGCTGTGTCCTTTGTATGGGCATGAGCGATGCTCATTTACAAATGAATCACTCTTTTGAGTCGATTCTGTTCAAAGACTTCATCAAACAAGTTGTCAGATGATCTGTCTAAATCGGTTGGCGAATCAGTTGATCTGTTCAGTTCCTCGCGCACTGAATCGTCTGAAGCGCTTTCAATTCACACTCGGAGTCGAAACAGGAAGATTTAAGAGCATCAAGAGCGTTGGATGAAGTGGCCGATCTACAGTCTAGTCTAGTGAATGCAAATCTGCAAATGCATCATATTTTTGCCAGCGATGAAGATCTTTATTAGTTGAACATCTTCGTAAGCTGTCTGTGAATGAATGATTCCACAGGACGATACATTCGATTTCATTTCATTCAGGTAATACATTGTGTGTGTATTGCGCAGTGGCATAATCACACGAATAGTTTATTGAAACTAATTTGTTTAAAAATGAGGCTATTGCAGTAACAAGGCAGGTTCACATTAAATTCTTATGACATATGATGACATTATTGTTTGATCTAACGAGCATTGGCGATGCAAAAACGGACTGTCGTGACTCGTGCGTATTGTTTTTCTTCTTCCAATTAGCCTACTATGTTAAAAAAAAGGACGAAAACATGTTACTTGTTCAATTAATAAACAGTTTGTTTGATGACAAATCGCTAAAGATGAAATTGGACTCCCTTTCTGTCATTGCGTTTTTTTTTTTTGTTTTTTTTTTACGATATTCGACTTTTGCTCCTTGATTTTCGAATGGCATTTTTGGCAGAAATGCACATCCCTACGCGAGGCAAACTATTCTCAAAGACTTACTTTTAGTCATTATTTGGGTAGCACACATTCTGAATGCCTTCGGGAGAATTCAAATGAGCCATTTTAATCTAGATTAATCTAGATTAATTTCAATATTAATCTAGATTAAAAAAAATTATCTATGCCCACCTCTAATCAAAGCGCTTCACAGTGATAACATGAAAACAATATAACAAAGTTTGTTTCTAAAAGAAAATTGCGTCAACGTCCACCTTAAGTAAGGCAGATCAATAATATTCACGTGTGTGTGTGTGTGTCGTGAGGTGGGTACTCACAGATACGCCGTACAGGTTGTACTTCTTCAGGTTGTGTTTGGGCCCGATGACGTACTGCGACAGGTCCAGATTATCCAGCGGGAAGTCCACCAGCGTCTGCAGCTTCTCACGCCACCGGCCGTCGTACTTAAACCTGTTATAAACACAAGAACACGTTTCACACGTCGGATTTTTGACCGAAAATTATTATTTATTTTCTTCATCGGAATGGTGTGAAACTTGGTAAAGGTTTTGGCACTTGCTGTGTGAACACACAAAATCATGGAAGTGATTCGAACAGGTTTAATGGTCCTGATAACAACGGTCCCACTTGTGCTCCTCGCGGTCAGAAACGAGCGCATTGTAAATGAATGAGAGTTTCCTCTAGTGGAAGCGTGTGGAACTGCAGCCGAACACACTCTCACTGACGCTCGATTACTGAGAGATCGGCTCACATGCGGAACACACACTGGGGGAGAGTTACAGATTTGAATTTATCACAGTTTTACAGTAAAATGTGATTTTAAAAATATATATTTCATATAAAAATTTTAAATAGTATTTTTGTGCATTTTCCATAACAATACACATACAATTCTGTCACTTTGTTCACTTTTTAAAACTGTTTTCACTTCAGCAATAATCTGCCGAGTGTCGTCTCTGAGAAGAGATCAAACTCCAGTCTGTCCTCTAAAGCGTTCAAGATTTACCAGTTTAAGCTGTAAATGTTCAGGTCTACGCTCAAAAAGTGAATAAATGGATTATAAATACAGCGTAAATATAATTTAGTGCCATAAAATCCCCTAAAAATACAAAACATTATCAAACTAAAATATAGTACATTAATAACATTGAAAGCATGTTTGGGCCATGTTAGAGCGGCCGGTGAAGGGCCCCTGAGGGCCACAGCCCTGAGCCGAGGCGCTGGCGTCACGCACCGCTTCAGGTGCACCAGCAGGATGGGCGGCAGCTTCCAGATCTGCATCTTCTTGATGGCGTCTCGGTGTGTCTTACAGTGGCGGCAGTAGAAGCGGTTGCTGTCGGTCAGACGCTCCTCTTTATGGAACAGCTTCAGACAGTCCTGGACACACACACACACACACACACACACACGAGACAGCAGGGTGAGCTCAGATGGACACCTGATGCAGGACAAACACTGTATTATAGCGAAGTCACAACTACACTGAACAAAATTATAAACGCAACACTTTTGTTTTGCCCCCATTTATCATGAGCTGAACTCAAAGATCTAAGACTTTTTCTATGTACACAAAAGCCTATTTCTGTCAAATATTGTCCTCAAATCTGTCTAAGTCTGTGTTAGTGAGCACTTCTCCTGTGCCGAGCTCATCCATCACCTCACAGGTGTGGCGTATCAAGATGCTGACTACACAGCAGGATTCCTGCACAGGTGTGCCTTAGGCTGCCACAGTAAAAGGCCTCTCTAAAATGTGCAGTTTTGACTGTGGCCTGTTGGTCCACTCCTCTTCAATGGCTGTGCGAAGTTGCTGGATATTGACAGGACCCGGAACACCGGCGTATACGACAGCGTCTGCGCACACAGAGTGTGTGTGTGTGTGTGTGTGTGTGTGTGTGAGACCTGCAGAGAGCACTTGCTGCTGGCCGTCATCTCCAGCGTGAGGTACATGAAGGTCTCGAAGGTGCGGGACTTGTGCTGGCAGCTCATGCACTGGACCGTGGACTTGAACTGGCCCTGGAACAGAGCCACGATGATGGACTCGTTCAGGAGCTTGTGTTTGGACCAGGCCAGATCCGCAGCGCTCACGTCATCCAGGTGATCGATGTCCTCCTCCTTATAACCCCTGCGCTTATCCGCCTGACGGACAGAGAGAGAAAGAGTGTGAGTGTGTGAGAGAGACAGAGACACAGGCTTTAGGGTCTTTCTGTTCAACATGACACTCATTCTTAATTTCCTGGCGTTCCCATTACACCTTATTTGTGTGTGTGTGTGTTCCTGGCGTTCCCACACACCTTGTTGAGGTCCTCGTGCAGTCCGTCCATGAGGAACAGCAGCAGCTCCTGCGAGTCCTGATGCTCGAAGCTCGAGAAGCGGCTGTTGATCTTACAGATGGTTCCTTTAAAGTCCTGTGGGCTGATGATCTTATACTGACCCGACCACAGCGCCTTCATGAGCACGCTGAACTCCTCCGCCACCTCGCCCTTGTGGCCCAGGATATTAGCCCTGCACACACACACACACACACAGAGTCAGATTCCTCTGGATTCACACTGACTGATGATGTAATGCAGATTAGAGTGATGTCATACTTGTTGATGTCGTCCTGATAGTAGTTCCTGTTGAAATACTCCGCCATGGCAACGGTGTTACACAGACACTGGAGGATGGAGTTCATGTAGCAGGTGTTGCCAAGGTTACGGAGGCCCGTCAGTAACGGCCCCTGACCCCCGAACACCGGGTTCAGGTTCCGGATCTTAGCAGCCGACGGGCGGGAGATCTCCACCGTCTTATAGGAGGCCGTCAGAGGCCTGACACACACACACACACACAGCATGGGTTTACATTTTACATGCAATTTTAAAAATAAGGTTGCTGTGTGTGTGCGTGAGAGTGTGTATGTCCATGAGTGTGTGTACGATTGTGTATGTGTCCGTGAGTGTGTGTACGAGTGTGCGTGAGTGTGTACGAGTGTGTATGTCCATGAGTGTGTGTACGAGTGTGTATGTGTCCATGAGTGTGTGTACGAGTGTGTATGTCCATGAGTGTGTGTACGAGTGTGTATGTCCATGAGTGTGTACAAGTGTGCGTGAAAGTGTGTATGTCCATGAGTGTGTGTACGAGTGTGTATGTCCATGAGCGCGGGCGTTCGTAGCGGTGCGCGGGCGTTCGTAGCGGTGAGCGGAGCAGAGCGAGCGTTTGCAGTTTATTCCTATAGTAGGAATTATTTACACTCTCCTCCGCTACGTTACGGACACCTGTGCAGACGCGCGCTTTCAGTTTCGCTTACAAATTAGCGATTTAAAAAAAACGCCGGTGACGCTGATGTTGTCACATTTCGATTAAAATATCTTCACCGTCACATTCCTAGTGTGTGTGTGTACGAGTGTGTGTGTGTTTATGAGTGCTCGTACTTGTTCTCTCTGTTGATGGTGGGCACGTGTGTGTGTGTGTGTGTGTGTGTGTGTGTGCTCGTACTTGTTCTCTCTGTTGAAAGTGGGCACGGCTGCTGGTCTCCTGGTCTCGTTGAGCTCCTGGCTGATGTCTGGAGACGAGTACGAGCGCTTGAGTTTAGACTGGTCTCTCTCTCTCTCCCTCTCTCTCTGCTTCTCTCGCTCCGTCTCCCTCTCTCTCTCCGGCTCCGGCTGGGCTCCGGCTGAGCTGGGCTGGATCGGGACCTGAGGTGTGTTGACCTCGGGGGGGTACAGGTGCACGCGGTTGGTGGGCGAGTGGTAATACCTGTAGGTGCCCGTCACCGTGTCCAGAAACTGCAGAGCAGAACATCCACGTTACACACACACACACACACACACACACACACCTGCTGCTGTTTCCCCTTACCTTCATCCAGCCGTCCGGCAGCCCAGGTACTGTTCGGCCCATCTCCTCACTGTGTGCTCTCATCAGAGACTCCCTCTGGAACACACACACACACACACACACACACACACACACACACACACACACACACGTTACCTCCTGCTGAAGTGTTGTGATATCATTCATATGTATTAGTGTTTATCAGAGAAGCGAGTGTGTGCTCAGCATGTTTCCTCAATATATGCAAACATATTATGGTATGTTTATGCTTTAGAGAGTTAATACAGAACCTTTAAGCTTCTGCTGAAGTGTGTATGTAAACAAGACCGTCAAGCCTGAATTTATTGTGACGTTATGTGGACAAAATTTGGTTCGCTTATAAATCACTCAGTTGTTTGTTTATTCATACTTGATGTTTTTTGAAAATTTAAAATATTTGTGTGATGGGTAGGTTTATGGGTCGGGTTAGTGTGTGTGTGTGTGTGTGTTGGGTAGGTTTATGGGTCGGGTTAGTGTGTGTGTGTGTGATGGGTAGGTTTAGGGGTCGGGCTAGTGTGTGTGTGTGTGTGTGTGTGTGTGATGGGTAGGTTTAGGGGTCGGGCTAGTGTGTGTGTGTGTGTGTGTGATGGGTAGGTTTAGGGGTCGGGCTAGTGTGTGTGTGTGTGTGTGTGTGATGGGTAGGTTTAGGGGTCGGGCTAGTGTGTGTGTGTGTGTGTGATGGGCAGGTTTAGGGGTCGGGTTAGTGTGTGTGTGTGTGTGATGGGTAGGTTTAGGGGTCGGGCTAGTGTGTGTGTGTGTGTGATGGGTAGGTTTAGGGGTCGGGCTAGTGTGTGTGTGTGTGTGTGTGTGTGTGATGGGTAGGTTTAGGGGTCGGGCTAGTGTGTGTGTGTGTGTGTGTGTGTGATGGGTAGGTTTAGGGGTCGGGCTAGTGTGTGTGTGTGTGTGTGATGGGCAGGTTTAGGGGTCGGGTTAGTGTGTGTGTGTGTGTGATGGGTAGGTTTAGGGGTCGGGCTAGTGTGTGTGTGTGTGTGTGTGTGTGTGTGTGTGTGTGTGTGTGTGTGTGTGATGGGTAGGTTTAGGGGTCGGGTTAGTGTGTGTGTGTGTGTGTGTGTGTGTGTGATGGGTAGGTTTAGGGGTCGGGTTAGTGTGTGTGTGTGTGTGTGTGTGTGTGTGATGGGTAGGTTTAGGGGTCGGGCTAGTGTGTGTGTGTGATGGGTAGGTTTAGGGGTCGGGCTAGTGTGTGTGTGTGATGGGTAGGTTTAGGGGTCGGGCTAGTGTGTGTGTGATGGGCAGGTTTAGGGTTAGGGTTAGAGTAAGAGGAGAGAATATACAGTTTGTACAGTATAAAAACCATTAAGTCTATGGAGAGTCCCCACAAAGGTAGAGAACCAGACAGTGTGTGTGTGTGTGTGTGTGTGTGTGTCACTCACAGCACTCGAGGGCACATGTGAGTCCAGAGACATGCTCTTCATGGCAGGGTCGAGTGTGACGTCCTTCTGTGTTCTCCTGCTCTTCTCCTTCTCGTCTCGATCCCCTCGACCCGCTTCTCCCAGATCCTGCTCTTCTTCTGCTTTCTGTCTCTCCAGCCTCTTCCTCTTCTCCTCCTCATCCTCCTGTTCCTTCTGCTCCCGCTGGTGTCTCTCGGCCGCCTCCCTCTCTCTCTCTCTCCTGCGCTGCTCCTGCTCTCTCCGGGCCGTCTCCATCAGGCTGAGGGTCTCGGCCTGGATCTCCCGGCGCTCCTCTGCGCTGAGGGCTCGGGACGGGTCGCTTGCGGGTCCGGCGGGTCGGGTGGGCTTGGTGGAGCGGTCCGGCAGAACCAGGCCGTTGGGCACCGCAGGGCTGTCGTTAGCCGGAGGCTCGTCGCTGGTCTTCACACTCGGCGGCAGCTTCACCGAAGGTTTCTTCGTGCGGTCGACCTGAGGAACGGTAGAGACGTGTGTGTGTGTGTGCGTGTGGTGCAGTGGATCACAAAACTCACGATTCGGATCATTTACGTTTTTTGAGCCACGGATCGGATCTTTCTTCAGGGGCGTGAAACTACTGTGAGTGTGTGAAACTAAACACTACTAGCCTAACTGATCAAGTTCAAACATTATTAAAAACAACTGAACAGTCAGTAATAAAATAAGAACAAATACACAAATTACAAGCAGAGATGAACACTAAATAAAGTTACAAAGTCTAACAGTATTCAGGTACAGAAATTAATAATTAAGCTTAAATGTAAAATAACACTATTTGCTCACTGTAGAAATTAGATATAGTTTCATCTTTGTTAAAGCTGTTTTATGAACAGTAATAACACAGGAAACCTCTCGGAAGCAGGAATGAGGCTACTGTCACTTTAAGACCGAATGCACGGACCGAATATACTGACACGCATCCGGTTCACTCATGACAGAACCTAGTGTGAGTGTGAATCACGGGCTGCGTTCACATGCACAACTTGTTTCAATCGGACTGAATTCATTCCGATTGATGAATGCGAACGTAGTGTTTACCAATCCAATCGACATTTCATTGGGATCGAGCTCATTCGGATCGAAGGCATGAAGGCTTTTCAGTCAGTCCGATCACTAACGGATTATTTGGTTGCATGCGAAAGTAGCCAGTGTGTGTGTGTGAGAGACTCACCTGTGGAGTGTGTCTGGGCGAGGCGGCGGCGTCAGTGGCGGTGGGCTGAACGAGGGGCGTGTGTGTGTGTGGTGTGTGTGTGTTAGCGAGTGGTTCTGCGGGCGGGTCCTGGGTCACAGTGGAGCCGTTGATCTGCGCAGGCTCAGGCTCTTCACACTCGACCACAGGCTTGGGCTCCTCCAGCGACGGGTACGTGAAGTTCACTGAAAACACAGCAAACACTATCAGGGTTTGAAATTAACTTTCACTCACCGGCCAATTTGGCTACTAAATTAAGTTACCGACCATTCAGAATACAGTATGGAATGTGTGATGAAGTGTGTGAGACTCACGCTGGGGCGGAGACAGTATGGAGTGTGTGATGAAGTGTGTGAGACTCATGCTGGGGCGGAGACAGTATGGAGTGTGTGATGAAGTGTGTGAGACTCACGCTGGGGCAGTGCGCTGGACTCCTGCTGTCTGGGCGGCTTGACTTTAGCGTTGCTGGTGTACATCGGGTAAAACAGCAGCCAGTTCTCGTACCCTCCCTCCAGCACCAGCGGCTCACTGCGCAGGATCATGCTGCTGTCCCACTGCACACACACACACACACACACGTCAGACACACAACGCACACGTCAGACACACACACACACACGCACACGTCAGATACGCAATGCACACGTCAGACACGCAACGCACACGTCAGACACACGCCACGCACACGTCAGACACACACACGCAACGCACACGCCACGCACACGTCAGACACACGTCAGACACACACACGCAACGCACACGCCACGCACACGTCAGACACACACACAACGCACACGTCAGACAAACACACGCAACGAACACGTCAGACACACGCAACGCACACGTCAGACACACGCTACGCACACGTCAGACACACGCAACGAACACGTCAGACACACGCAACGAACACGTCAGACACACACGCAACGCACACGTCAGACACACACACGCAACGAACACATCAGACACACACGCAACGCACACGTCAGACACACGCCACGCACACGTCAGACACACGTCAGACACACACACAACGCACACGTCAGACACGCAACGCACACGTCAGACACACGCAACGCACACGTCAGACACACGCAACGAACACGTCAGACACACACGCAACGCACACGTCAGACACACACACGCAACGAACACGTCAGACACACACGCAACGCACACGTCAGACACACGCCACGCACACGTCAGACACACGTCAGACACACACGCAACGCACACGTCAGACACACGCCACGCACACGTCAGACACACGTCAGACACACACACACAACGAACACGTCAGACACGCAACGCACACGTCAGACACACGCAACGCACACGTCAGACACACGCAACGAACACGTCAGAAACACACGCAACGCACACGTCAGACACACGCAACGCACACGTCAGACACACGCCACGCACACGTCAGACACACACACAACGCACACGTAAGACAAACACACGCAACGCACACGTCAGACACACACACACAACGAACACGTCAGACACGCAACGCACACGTCAGACACACACACGCAACGCACACGTCAGACACACGCAACGCACACGTCAGACACACACACACACACAACGAACACGTCAGACACACGTTAGACACACACACGCAACGCACACGTCAGACACACACACAACGCACACGTAAGACAAACACACGCAACGCACACGTCAGACACACACACACAACGAACACGTCAGACACGCAACCCACACGTCAGACACACGCAACGCACACGTCAGACACACGCAACGCACACGTCAGACACACGCAACGAACACGTCAGACACACGCCACGCACACGTCAGACACACGTCAGACACACACACAACGCACACGTAAGAAACACACGCAACGCACACGTCAGACACACACACGCAACGCACACGTAAGACAAACACACGCAACGCACACGTCAGACACACACACACAACGAACACGTCAGACACGCAACGCACACGTCAGACACACGCAACGCACACGTCAGACACACGCAACGCACACGTCAGACACACGCAACGCACACGTCAGACACACGCCACGCACACGTCAGACACACGTCAGACACACGTCAGACACACACACAACGCACACGTAAGACAAACACACGCAACGCACACGTCAGACACACACACACAACGAACACGTCAGACACGCAACGCACACGTCAGACACACACACGCAACGCACACGTCAGACACACGCAACGCACACGTCAGACACACGCAACGCACACGTCAGACACACGTCAGACAAACACACGCAACGCACACGTCAGACACACACACAACGAACACGTCAGACACGCAACGCACACGTCAGACACACACACGCAACGCACACGTCAGACACACGCAACGCACACGTCAGACACACGCAACGAACACGTCAGACACACACGCAACGCACACGTCATACACACACACGCAACGCACACGTCAGACACACGCCACGCACACGTCAGACACACGCCACGCACACGTCAGACACACGCCACGCACACGTCAGACACACACCACACACACGCCACGCACACGTCAGGCACACACACGCAACGCACACGTCAGACACACGCCACGCACACGTCAGACACACGCCACGCACACGTCAGACACACACCACACACACACACACGCCACGCACACGTCAGGCACACACACGCAACGCACACGCCAGACACACGGCACGCACACGTCAGACACACACGCCACGCACACACGTCAGACACACACGCCACGCACACACGTCAGACACACACACGCAACGCACACGTCAGACACACACACGCAACGCACACGTCAGACACACGCAACGCACACGTCAGACACACACACGCAACACACACGTCACACACAGGGAGCTGCAGCGCTACAGTACCTTATAGAGAGCATCCTTCAGACTCTGTAAAGTGGTTCCCAGTCTGAGATCAGAGACGCAGCTGAACCAGTCCAGCAGAACCAGGTAATCCACGAAGCCTCGGCGCTTCCAGTCCTCCAGAGACGCTGCTGGGAGCTTCAGCTCGATCTGATTCACCGTCACCCTGCAGATTACCAGCACATCGGAGTATTAGTGTGTGTGAGCACTGAGCAGGAAGGGCTGGCGATAAAGGTGATCAAAAAATAATAAAAATGTAAGTACTTGCTCTCTCTTAAAGTCAACATGAAATCAAAGTGACAGCTCTTGTTTTTTTAATGGAATATTTTCAGTATTGTAAATGATGTATGAGTGCACATCATCATTATTGTGTTAATAATGTTGAATGAGAATCAGTTCCTCTTGCAGCATCTCTTCTCTTCTCTGATGACGAGGGCGGGGCTATAACCTGTCACTCACAGGAGATCAGCCAATAGCAAACCACAACCCTCCAATCAATTCCCCACAGACACAATCAAGCCCCGCCCACATGTGTTCTTGATCCAGAGGCGTTTCACTCGATATACGACACAATAGAGGAGAAAATACCAATATCATTCAGTTTAATGATAATTTCATTGTGCATATTTTGTTTAATCATGTCAAATGACCCAACAGCCATCGTAGCCAATTAGCAGCCATTTATTTACCTAATTATGTTTTTAAAGTGCAATAAAAGAGATTTTTTCTTCCGTATTGTGACGTGGTGAAACAGATTAAAGAAAACAAAAAATGTAGAGTGGGACTGGTTCTGTTCCTCAGTTGTTGATTGGATGTTGAGAAGGCGGAGCTTTCGAGGGGCGGGGTTTAACAAGACCTTAACAGGTCAAAAACATTTTTTAAAAAACATGCATGAATGAACCCTTCACAACAAGACTATTGTGATATATTTATTTCATGCTGACTTTATGGAACATGTAAAATGCTATTATTTCAGGTGGCCAAATGTGTGTGTGTGTGTGTGTGTGTGTGTGTGTGTGTGTGTGATGGGCAGGTTTAGGGGTCGGGTTAGTGTAAGCGGAGAGAATATATACTTGTACAGTATAAAAACCATTACGTCTATGGAGAGTCCCCACAAAGATAGCGAACCAGACGTGTGTGTGTGTGCGCGCTGATGTGCAGATGTGTGTGTGTGTGTGTGTGTGTGCAGGAGACTCACCCCGGGCTCACGGCCTCCTCCGGTACGCTGATACACGTCTGCGACGGGACACACATCTGCGACTCCTGGAAGTCCTGACTGGCTCGAGTGTCCATCACCAACACACTGATACTGGGATCCTTCATCAGCCGGAACAATCCCTCAGCGCTGATGCTTCCTGACGGGAGAGAGACAACCCTCACACAGGAGTACGAGAATCCAGCGGGACGTGTGTGTGTGTGTGTGTGTCTCAAGTCACCTTTATTTCTAGTATAGCGCTTTTTACAACAGTGTTTCACAGCAGCTTTACAGAGATAACAGGACAATAATGCAAATGTTGTTTCTAGAAGAGAATAGCGTCAAAGTCCAGCTTAAGCCAGTTCAGTGATGCTTCATTTCTGTTGTAAAAAAGTTATTCATTTAGTTCATTTATATATATAGCGGCTCTGGAGTAAACCGTGATGTCATCGTCCAGCTCAGTTCAGTTCTCATATAATGCTGTCAGTGCAGGAGATCAATAATATTGCTAGATATTAAACTAAATGTGCCTAACTAAGCAAGACAAAAGCCAAAGGTGACAAAGGCAAAAAAAAGTGTGTGTGTGTGTGTGTGTGTGTGTGTGGCACGGTACCTTTATCACATCCAGTCTTACTGCTGTCGGACTCCACTTTAACCTGCCGTAAAACACGCAAAGGCAAAATTAATTATTAACGCATCAGTTCAAAACATGCATGATGAAGATGTCTGTAAACTCTGAGCTGTTAAACGACCAGGGTGTCAGTGACTTGAGGAAATATGACAAGAACTATTACGGTATATCGCTAGCGCTAAGGCATATTCATATTGTCCTTTTGTAGCCAGATTCAGTCCGTCAGAGCTTGACTGAGCTCACTCCTGCTCTACACACACACACACACATCACTGCACCTTGTTGTCCTTCTTCTCTGAAGCTCTCGGTGAAGAACGTCCATCTTTCTCAGTTCTTTCTTCTCGTCTCTTTTCCTCCTGTCGGTCTTTCTCCTCCAGCTGTTTACGCACTTCCATTTCCTCATACCTGAGAGACAGCAGAAGAACACAGCGTTAGTGAGACTCACACACACTCAGACTCACACACACACTCAGACTCACACACACACTCAGACTCACACACACACTCAGACTCACACACAGACTCAGACTCACACACAGACTCAGACTCACACACACACTCAGACTCACACACACACACTCAGACTCACACACACACTCAGACTCACACACACTCAAACTCACACACACTCAAACTCACACACACTCAGACTCACACACACTCAAACTCACACACACTCAGACTCACACACACTCAGACTCACACACACTCAGACTCACACACACTCAGACTCACACACACACTCAGACTCACACACACTCAGACTCACACACACTCAAACTCACACACACTCAGACTCACACACACTCAAACTCACACACACTCAGACTCACACACACTCAAACTCACACACACTCAGACTCACACACACTCAAACTCACACACACTCAGACTCACACACACTCAGACTCACACTCAGACTCACACACACACTCAGACTCACACACTCGACTCACACACACACTCAGACTCACACACACTCAGACTCACACTCAGACTCACACACACACTCAGACTCACACACTCGACTCACACACTCAGACTCACACACACTCAGACTCACACACACTCAGACTCACACACACTCAGACTCACACACACTCAGACTCACACACACTCAGACTCACACACACTCAGACTCACACACACTCAGACTCACACACACACTCAGACTCACACACTCAGACTCACACACACTCAGACTCACACACTCGACTCACACACTCAGACTCACACACACACTCAGACTCACACACACACTCAGACTCACACACTCGACTCACACACTCAGACTCACACACACTCAGACTCACACACACTCAGACTCACACACACTCAGACTCACACACTCAGACTCACACACTCAGACTCACACACACTCAGACTCACACACTCGACTCACACACACACTCAGACTCACACACTCAGACTCACACACACACTCAGACTCACACACACTCGACTCACACACTCAGACTCACACACACTCAGACTCACACACACTCAGACTCACACACACTCAGACTCACACACACTCAGACTCACACACACTCAGACTCACACACACTCAGACTCACACACTCAGACTCACACACACTCAAGACTCACACACTCAAACTCACACACACTCAGACTCACACACACACTCTCACTCTCGAGTGTGTGTGAGTCTGAGTCTGAGTGTGTGTGAGTCTGAGTGTGTGAGTGTGTGAGTGTGTGTGTGTGTGTGCGTGTGTGTGTGTGTGTGTAACACTGACCGGAGCTTCAAACTCTCTGATAGTTTCTCTGCCTCCTCAATGGCCTTCTTAAAACTGTTCGGTCCGAGCATGGAGAGGAAGAACTCCTGAAACCAAGACACAAGACACCGTCACACACACCCACACACACACACGCGTATAATACACACACATCCTCAGCTCCGTTAAAAGCTCCCACAATGCACTGCGGCTGTACCTGCTGCTGCTTGAAGTCGGGCCTCTTCTTGATGAGGTCATAGACCGTCAGATACTTCATGTAGAGGACGTACGCTTTCTCCTCGTCTCGATCCAGACGACTCTCCTCCGCAGCCTTGAAGATCTTACAGGCGCTCTGAACATAGCTGGAACACACACACACACACACACGCACGGATCAGAGGCTGAAGAGCTGGAACACACACATACACACACACACAGATCAGAGGCTGAAGAGCTGGAACACACACACACACACAGATCAGAGGCTGAAGAGCTGGAACACACACACACACACACAGATCAGACGCTGAAACACACACACACACACGGATCAGACGCTGAAGAGCTGGAACACACACACACACACGCTGACACACACACACACACACACAGAAGAGCTGGAGCTGAAACCTCAGAGTTTCTCACTGAACGACTCGAGACACAGAAGATTCAGACACACAATATTACACACAAAAGCTCATTACGACTTTCTCACAATTCTCTCCTTCACCATGTCCCTCTCGGGGCTCCATAGAGAGTGTGTGTGTGTGTGTGTGTGTTTCAGCGTCTGATATGTGTGTGTGTGTGTGTTCCAGCTCTTCAGCGTCTGATCCGTGTGTGTGTGTGTGTTTCAGCGTCTGATGTGTGTGAGTGAGTGTGTGTGTCAGCGTGTGTGTGTGTGTTCCAGCTCTTCAGCGTCTGATCCGCGTGTGTGTGTGTGTGTGTGTGTGTGTGTGTGTGTGTGTTTCAGCGTCTGATGTGTGTGAGTGAGTGTGTGCGTCAGCGTGTGTGTGTGTGTGTGTTCCAGCTCTTCAGCGTCTGATCCGTGTGTGTGTGTGTGTGTGTGTGTGTGTGTGTGTGTGTGTTTCAGCGTCTGATGTGTGTGAGTGAGTGTGTGCGTCAGCGTGTGTGTGTGTGTGTGTTCCAGCTCTTCAGCGTCTGATCCGTGTGTGTGTGTGTGTGTTTCAGCGTCTGATGTGTGTGAGAGGAAAAAAGTGAGATATAAAGTTGGATTTGCGAGAATAAAATATGACTATTGTGAGATTTTAATGTTTTTATTCCGTGGCTTCCGTAGAACTAATAGTGCTGTTGAGTGTTAAAGCTGAGAGTAAAATAATTGTTTAAACTGATTAACAAACACTGGCCAACCGACTGGTGTGTGTGTGTGTGTGTGTGTGTGTGTGTGTGTGTGTGTGTGTGTGTGTGTGTTCCTGGAGAGCAACATGCTGTCGGCCCAGATCCGGCCCACATGTGGTGCTCTCCGGGTTTATGATGATCTTACCGTGTGACTTCACATCACGCCATGATCTCTGCGGTTCACACTCACTTTCTGGTGCTGGTCTTTTCCGGTCTGACTTCCGCTTTCTTGTTGAGTTCCCTCAGTGACGAGGACAGGTACAGATCCTTCACTCCACTGGACACAGACGGCATCTCAGCTCATATTCCTGCAGACACATTCATATCCATAACGTCTTCATAATACTCATAACATCATCATAATCATATCCATAACACTATCACATCATCATATCCACTACTTCATTAGAACCATGACTAGGCGAATCAGTAACTCGATCCACCAACTGACTATTTAAATATATTTTTAATAACTGAACAATCATGTCAAAATAATCAGTGAAAACAGAATAATCAGAGACATTTTAGTTATTAGACCAATAACCTGATAATTTGACCAACAATACAATAATCAGACCCCTGACAAAACAATCAGATTGATATGATGATAATAATCAGAGTGTAAACAGAAGCAGTTCTGATGATCATAATCATAACACTACAGTAAATCCATAATCGGGTGTTTTTCTGTCCCCCGTATGAGCTCGACTCACCCCCACACACACACAGCTGGACTAAAGCCTGCGGACAGATCCTGGATCCGCTCGGGAAACTGACGTTTATCCACAATAATGACAGTAAACACTGAAACTGCTCGATCGAACGCGGAAGTCGAAGGATTCAAAGGCCGGAAGCTTTATTTAAACACACACTGCGCACAAACAGAAGTTTAGATGTCAACACACACACACACACACGATGTCTGTATCACCTCTGTGTGTTTAAACTCAGTCTTGCTCATTAGACACTGGTTTCTATCAGCATCACTGACACTTTCATATGTTGTTCGTGAACTGGAGTGTTATTAATATCAGTCTCTTAAGCGCAATGTTTCTGAGGAGATTATTATTGTTCTGTTGCGCACTTCAGTCAGCTGACTGACTCACAGCACTGCGCATGCGCACTGCCTTCATTCTGCTTTTGCAGCAGTTTTGTTTTTTAAAGAAATAAATCGCGATAAAATATACAATACGAAAAATATATATAAATATAATATAAAAAGAAAATCAATAGGCCTCTCTGCAGCAGAGTGTGGATGACGTGTTCATATTTTATTTCGCGTATTCTGTATGTTCTGTCATCGATCGCGCTCGTGCCCGGCGCTCGTGCCCGCTGCGGTATTATTGTCATCTGGGTTTGTTTTCAGGGATCGGGTTCGGTTCGGTTCTGCGGGTTCTGATCTCTCACGGTAAGATATACAGAATTCCGCGTGATCGGTTCCGCCGGATGTGGAAGTTGATGAGTTTGAGCGCATTAATGTTTCCTCTTCCTCCGGAACAACAGCGAGTTCCTGTTTATTGCGGTTAACGGGCCGCGCGCGCCGCTTCATATTCACCGATCATAACCATAACCATACCGATGATGATGATGATGTTTTAGGCTCGAGATGAAGCTCTTCTTCACATCTGGTGTTGATATAAAGCAGTTTCTGATGAAGAACAGATTCATGTGCAGTTAATCACACACTTATTCTAGCATCTGAAGAATAGATGTAAGATTATACAATACATAATTTAATTTTTGTGGAATGACGTGTTTTCCATTATTGGACTCTGATACCTTGATGACGTTTTTACAGTAATTGTTGTGTAGCCATTTAACTGGTAGAGTTATTAATATTACAGAACTGGTAAAACTGATTGCTGTAAGTATGACACAACGAACGACTGATATAAAAACTCCTCAAACACGTTTAGAAACTGGAATCGCGGTTCGGCGA
>JARWKJ010000006.1:454881-479881 GCA_029959095.1 Rhinichthys osculus | reverse complement strand
GTGCAGGTCCACCATCTGATCTGGATACGGCCCGGATCCGTCTGACTACATCATGTGTTGTGGTCGTGTCTAGGAGCAGGTCCTCCATCTGATCTGGATACGGCCCGGATCCGGCTGACTACATCATGTGTTGTGGTCGTGTCTAGGAGCAGGTCCTCCATCTGATCTGGATACGGCCTGGATCCGGCTGACTACATCATGTGTTGTGGTCGTGTCTAGGAGCAGGTCCTCCATCTGATCTGGATACGGCCCGGATCCGGCTGACTACATCATGTGTTGTGGTCGTGTCTAGGCGCAGGTCCACCATCTGATCTGGATACGGCCCGGATCCGTCTGACTACATCATGCGTTGTGGTCGTGTCTAGGCGCAGGTCCTCCATCTGATCTGGATCCGGCCCGGATCCGGCTGACTACATCATGTGTTGTGGTCGTGTCTAGGGGCAGGTCCACCATCTGATCTGGATACGGCCCGGATCCGGCTGACTACATCATGCGTTGTGGTCGTGTTTAGGAGCAGGTCCACCATCTGATCTGGATACGGCCCGGATCCGGATGACTACATCATGCGTTGTGGTCGTGTCTAGGCGCAGGTCCACCATCTGATCTGGATCCGGCCCGGATCCGGCTGACTACATCATGTGTTGTGGTCGTGTCTAGGGGCAGGTCCACCATCTGATCTGGATACGGCCCGGATCCGGCTGACTACATCATGTGTTGTGGTCGTGTCTAGGCGCAGGTCCACCATCTGATCTGGATACGGCCCGGATCCGTCTGACTACATCATGTGTTGTGGTCGTGTCTAGGAGCAGGTCCTCCATCTGATCTGGATACGGCCCGGATCGGGCTGACTACATCATGTGTTGTGGTCGTGTCTAGGTGCAGGTCCACCATCTGATCTGGATACGGCCCGGATCCGTCTGACTACATCATGTGTTGTGGTCGTGTCTAGGAGCAGGTCCTCCATCTGATCTGGATACGGCCCGGATCCGGCTGACTACATCATGTGTTGTGGTCGTGTCTAGGAGCAGGTCCTCCATCTGATCTGGATACGGCCTGGATCCGGCTGACTACATCATGTGTTGTGGTCGTGTCTAGGAGCAGGTCCTCCATCTGATCTGGATACGGCCCGGATCCGGCTGACTACATCATGTGTTGTGGTCGTGTCTAGGCGCAGGTCCACCATCTGATCTGGATACGGCCCGGATCCGTCTGACTACATCATGCGTTGTGGTCGTGTCTAGGCGCAGGTCCTCCATCTGATCTGGATCCGGCCCGGATCCGGCTGACTACATCATGTGTTGTGGTCGTGTCTAGGCGCAGGTCCTCCATCTGATCTGGATACGGCCCGGATCTGGCTGACTACATCATGTGTTGTGGTCGTGTCTAGGTGCAGGTCCTCCATCTGATCTGGATCCGGCCCGGATCCGGCTGACTACATCATGCGTTGTGGTCGTGTCTAGGTGCAGGTCCTCCATCTGATCTGGATACGGCCTGGATCCGGCTGACTGCATCATGTGTTGTGGTCGTGTCTAGGCGCAGGTCCTCCATCTGATCTGGATACGGCCCGGATCTGGCTGACTACATCATGTGTTGTGGTCGTGTCTAGGCGCAGGTCCTCCATCTGATCTGGATACGGCCCGGATCTGGCTGACTACATCATGTGTTGTGGTCGTGTCTAGGAGCAGGTCCTCCATCTGATCTGGATACGGCCCGGATCCGTCTGACTACATCATGAGTTGTGGTCGTGTCTAGGCGCAGGTCCTCCATCTGATCTGGATACGGCCCGGATCCGGCTGACTGCATCATGTGTTGTGGTCGTGTCTAGGCGCAGGTCCTCCATCTGATCTGGATACGGCCCGGATCTGGCTGACTACATCATGTGTTGTGGTCGTGTCTAGGCGCAGGTCCTCCATCTGATCTGGATACGGCCTGGATCCGGCTGACTGCATCATGTGTTGTGGTCGTGTCTAGGCGCAGGTCCTCCATCTGATCTGGATACGGCCCGGATCCGGCTGACTGCATCATGTGTTGTGGTCGTGTCTAGGCGCAGGTCCTCCATCTGATCTGGATACGGCCCGGATCCGGCTGACTACATCATGTGTTGTGGTCGTGTCTAGGCGCAGGTCCTCCATCTGATCTGGATACGGCCCGGATCCGTCTGACTACATCATGTGTTGTGGTCGTGTCTAGGCGCAGGTCCTCCATCTGATCTGGATACGGCCCGGATCCGGCTGACTACATCATGTGTTGTGTTTCCTAATGATATCTCCTAAGGGTAGCATGTACAGAGTGTTGCGGTTTTTTAACAAGCGGTTTAATATTAGCCAGCTTAAAGGTTTTTGGTACGTATCCTAGAGACAAAGATGAATTAATGATATTAAGAAGAGGATCTATGACCTCTGGAAGCATCTCTTTCAGTAGTTTAGTCGGTATAGGGTCTAACATACATGTTGTCGATTTAGATGATTTAACAAGTTTAGAAAATTCGTCCTCTCCTATGGCAACAAATGAATAAAAATTTTCCTCATGGAGACTACAATGATGTGTCTGATGCGATACTGTGGTAGACGGTTGCATAGTTATAATTTTGTCCCTAATATTATCAGTCTAATAAGTGAAGAAGTTCATAAAGTCATTACTGCTGTGTTGCTTGGACACTTCTGAGCTTGAAGCTTTCTTTTTCGTTAGTTTAGCTACTGTTTCAAATAGATACCTAGGATTATGTTTATTTTCTTCTAATAGGGTTGAAAAATAAGCAGATCTAGCAGCTTTTAAAGCCTCTCTGTAAGCAATCGAGCTCTCTTTCCATGAAATCCGAAATATCTCTAGTTTAGTTTTCTTCCAGTTGCGCTCCATTTTTCTGGCTGCTGTCTTAAGGGCCTGAGTGTGTGTGTGTGTGTGTGTGTGCTCGCTGTACCACGGCGTTGGACTATTTTCTTTAATCTTCTTTAAGCGCAATGGAGCAACTGCGTCTAAAGTGCTGGAAAAGAGAGAGTTAAACTTTTCTGTTGCAATATCGAGTTCTTCTAAGCTATCCGGGATGCTGAGATGATGAAACTGATTAGGAAGATTATTGATAAAGCAATCTTTAGTGGCAGAAGTTATAGGTCTAACGTATTTATAACACGGAGTCGGCTTTGCAGCCTTGGCTAAATGTAATTTACATGAGACTAGATAATGATCTGAGATGTCATCGCTCTGCTGCAGAATTTCAACGGCATCAATATCTATTCCATGTGATAATATTAGATCTAGAGTATGATTACGACAATGAGTAGGTCCCGACACGTGTCGTCTAACTCCAATTGAGTTTACAATATCTTTAAATGCCAATCCCAAAGCATCTTTTTCATTATCTACATGTATATTAAAATCACCAACAATTAGTACTTTATCTGCAGCCAATACTAACTCTGGGAGAAAGTCAGCACATTCTTTGCTAAAGTCTGTATGGTGCCCTGGTGGCCTGTCTTCAAAAGAAGTATATTTAAAACTAGATTTCTTAGTGGTTTTGAAAATATTACTATAAATTACAGCAACACCTCCCCCTTTGCCTTTCAGACGAGGTTCATGTTTATAACAGTAATCTTGTCGGGTTGACTCATTTAAAGTAATATAATCGTTTGGTTTTAGCCAGGTTTCTGTCAAACACAGCACATCTAGATTATAATCTGAAATCATATCATTAACTATGAGTGATTTTGGAGTAAGGGGTCGAATATTCAGCAACCCAAGCTTTATCATTTGCTCATCTGTATTATATCTGTTTTTTATTTGTTCAACATCAATTACATTTTTAACCTGACGTTTTTTGGATTTCCAAATTCGGGGAACAGACACAGTCTCTATATGATGATATCTAGGTGAAAGAGGCTCTATGTGATGGGATTTATCTGACCTTGGTGACGTGAGGCCGCTAGCAGACGGTCGGTTTAGCCAGTCTGTCTGCTTCTGACCTGAGCCCCAGATTGTCATGTTTGAGTTCTAAGACTATGAGCCAAATTACTAGAGAGAAGAGCAGCACCAGCCCAGGAGGGATGAATACCATCTCTTTTCAACAGGTCAGGCTTGCCCCAAAAACTTTTCCAATTGTCCATGAATTCTACATTATTTTGTCTAGGCACAGGTCCACCATCTGATCTGGATACGGCCCTGATCCGGCTGTGTGAGTGTTACTAGCTGGTCTCACTCAGTGTGTGTGTGTTCCTGCAGTGCTGACAGTGTCGGACACAGAGGTCGCAGAGGAAACGGTGATCAGCGACGAACCTTCATTCAAACGGCAGCGAGTGAAAGAAGAAGACGAGGATCAGACGATAGAAACACAGGACATTCAGATCCAGCAAACGCTCTCGCTGGAGGACTTCCAGGTGCGACACACACACACACGGCCCACAACCCCTCTCACACCAGCATCTGACACATAACATGTACATGTTTTATCCAATGATAAACATGTAAACAGTCTGACTGTGTGTGTGTGTGTGTGTGTGTGTGACAGGAGAAAGTGTCTCTTCTAAAGCAGCTGGAGGAGGCGAACCGAGAGGCACAGAAATACCGACAGCAGCTCCTGAAGAAGGAGCAGGAGGCCGAAGCGTACCGGCTGAAGCTGGAGGCCATCACACGGCAGAGCGGGAAGAAACACGCCTAACACACACACACACACACACGACCATCACACGGCAGAGCGGGAAGAAACACGCCTAACACACACACACACGGCCATCACACGGCAGAGCGGGAAGAAACACGCCTAACACACACACACACACACACGACCATCACACGGCAGAGCGGGAAGAAACACGCCTAACACACACACACACACACACACATGGCCATCACACGGCAGAGCGGGAGGAAACACGCCTAACACACACACACACGACCATCACATGGCAGACCGGGAAGAAACACGCCTAACACACACACACACACACATGGCCATCACACGGCAGAGCGGGAGGAAACACGCCTAACACACACACACACGACCATCACACGGCAGAGCGGGAAGAAACACGCCTAACACACACACACACGACCATCACATGGCAGACCGGGAAGAAACACGCCTAACACACACACACACACACGACCATCACATGGCAGACCGGGAGGAAACACGCCTAACACACACACACACACACGACCATCACATGGCAGACCGGGAAGAAACACGCCTAACACACACACACACGACCATCACATGGCAGACCGGGAAGAAACACGCCTAACACACACACACACACACACACATGGCCATCACACGGCAGAGCGGGAGGAAACACGCCTAACACACACACACACGACCATCACACGGCAGAGCGGGAAGAAACACGCCTAACACACACACACACACGGTCATCACACGCCAGAGCGGGAAGAAACACGCCTAACACACACACACACACTGGACACACTGTGCTTTCTGTGACCGCATCAGTGTGTTCATTAGGGGCCGAGCTCTGAGGTGTGTGTCGTGTCCGTCAGTGTTCGCATCATTCCTCTTCCTCTTCTGCTCTTGAGCCCATCGAACTGCTTACAGGAAATGATGTCATTTGGCACACAGATGGAGGACCGTCTCATCATTAACTCCCTCTAGCGCCACCATTCATGTTTATTCTAAGAACTTTTGAATATTAACTAAATTCTTGGCTTTTTCCGCCATTTGGAATTTTACGGAAATAAAAGGATTAGGGTTCCATGTCACCACAAGCATGAGCTGAGGACACTAGCGCCATCTACGGGTCAGGAGACATGAAATATGGATATTTTTGCTTTTAACTTCTGAACGGAATGCCCAATAATCATAAAATCTCTTTTAGTTCAGTGCAACACACCGAGTCGAATGAAACCCAATTATTGCATGTCAACTAGTTTATTTTTGAATTTTGTCGTAAAGTACTGTAATTTCTGCATGCGTTAGCGTATCGTTGCAGAACTCGGTGTGTGTCATGGCCTGAAGGGACTCAAAAGGTTTTGCCTATTTTAATGAAACCGTTTTTAAACAGACCAAACCAAACACATATTACAAGTTCAATGAAATTGATAGCATGATTCCAAAATTATTGAGTGTGTTAATGTCCTCACACTGACCCACATCAGTTTGGTCACAGCGCCACCTATTGGTCAAAAGTCATAACGATTAAATCACATTGATTGTGTTTGTGGTTTTTTTTTCAGCTATTTTGACTAAAATAAACTAAAAATCTTTTTAATGCCTCATTGTTGCAGTTGTCTGATTATCATCGTGCCTCTTCAGTTCTCGTCAAAAGCTTATGGAGTCTGTGGTGCTCCTGTGGGCGACGTGGGTTCGAAAAAAAACTCAAAACGTTTAACTGTGTAATAATGTGATGATGTTTTATGCTCTGGATTGAGTTTCGCGTCTGATCAAGTCTTTCATCATCGGTTCCCTCACTGATCATCAACATAAATCATACGCTCTTGTGTTTCTAGCTTCCGCACGCCTGTGTTTGTGATGCAGTATTTCTGTCAGAAAGATCATTATTTTTAAAAGACAAACTGGATGGATTTTGTTTCTTTGAGGAGGATCTCAAACTGACTTTTGCTGTTTACAAATGCTGTATAAATGCACAATAAAATGTTTTACTGTATTCCAGCATCTGTGAGTCTGTAGAGGAATATTTTTGTTGGGATTGTTCAAACACACATATTGTAGATACGGATTGATGTTTCCTCAGTGCTCATAAAGTCAGACCCGTGTTTGACGGACACTCACGTACAGCCTGAATCAATGGTGTCTTTGTGGAGTGTGTGTGTGTCGGTTTGCGTCAGCGGGTAGTGGCTATAAGAGTGTGTGAGAGCTGAAGCGGCTCACACACACACACACACACACACAGCGGATCTTCCTCTGACCGACGGGATGCAGGAGCAGGAATACATGCAGAGAGGTAATGATCCTCTAATAATTATACCAGATATTAGTTTTGCAGGACACAGCTCACAGGTTTAGCTTTAATAACTCTTGATCCATAGGTGAAGGACTGCTGGTTATTTTCTGAACATTTGACATGAGGACTTTTTATCACTTTAAATTGTTTGCATGCTATTGTTATCTTCTGAAGTATTGTAAGGTCATTTTCTTGCATTACATTTATTTTATATTGATGTTCTGCTGTAATATGTGTGTCGGTACTCTTCAGCTATTGTTTTATTACTTTTCTCTAATGTTGTTCAGTCTTGTATTGGCCATGACCTCAGGCTCACAGTGCCCAGCAAGCAATTTTACGTTTAAAAGACGTCTAATAGCAGTCTAATAGTCGTTTAATAGCTAAATCGTGACTACAGATTGACCATGACATGAAATTACACTTACATCTTGTAGATATTATTGACATTGGTAACATGATGGATATCAACCATCTCATGCGCTGCCTGGCCAAAAACTACAATGAATCAGTTTTGACTATAAGTGGGCAACAAATAGCATAGAAATTAAATAAAAACCAATCACATTGTAACCACTGTTGACTTAGATTACATGATGGAATATCCTTTATCTCGCAAGTTATTTTGCAAAAACGACATGTACCCAATTTTTTTTTGTCTAGAAGTGTGTTACTTATAGCCGGAGTATATCGGGTCTATAGTTAACAGAGACGGTGAAATGACGGCTATTGCTTGCTGGGTGTGTTTGTTTTAATGTGTTGATGTTCCTCTATTGTGTGTGTGTGTGTGTGTGTGTGTAGGGAAGGAGATGGTGGACTTCATACAGCAGTATCTCACACGGATCCGTGAGCGGCGGGTGGTTCCGGATGTTCAGCCGGGGTTCATGCGTCCTCTTCTGCCCAGCAGCGCCCCGTACGAGCCTGAGGACTGGAGCCGCATCATGCAGGACGTGGAGAACATCATCATGCCCGGGGTCTGCCTGTGTGTTTGTGTGTGTGTGTCTGTCCATCTATCTACACTATATTGCCAAAAGTGGTGTAAAGCGTGTGATGCAGTGGTGTAAAGCGTGGGATACAGTGGCGTAAAGTGGGGGATGCAGTGGTGTAAAGTGTGGGATACAGTGGTGTAAAGCGTGGGATGCAGTGGCGTAAGGCATGTAATGCAGTGGCGTAAAGTGGGGGATGCAGTGGTGTAAAGTGGGGGATGCAGTGGTGTAAAGTGTGGGATGCAGTGGCGTAAAGTGGGGGATGCAGTGGTGTAAAGTGTGGGATGCAGTGGTGTAAAGTGTGGGATACAGTGGTGTAAAGCGTGGGACTCAGTGGTGTAAAGTGTGGGAAGCAGTGGCGTAAAGTGTGGGACTCAATGGTGTAAAGTGTGGGATACAGTGGTGTAAAGCGTGGGACTCAGTGGTGTAAAGTGTGGGAAGCAGTGGCGTAAAGTGTGGGACTCAATGGTGTAAAGTGTGGGATACAGTGGTGTAAAGTGTGGGACTCAATGGTGTAAAGCGTGGGACTCAGTGGTGTAAAGCGTGGGATACAGTGGTGTAAAGCGTGGGACTCAGTGGTGTAAAGTGTGGGACTCAGTGGCGTAAAGTGTGGGATGCAGTGGCATAAAGTGTGGGATACAGTGGTGTAAAGCAGTGTTTCTCAACCAGTGGGTCACGACCCACTAGTGGGTTGTTGTTCGTTCTATAGGGGGTCGCAAGACTTTCTCTGTGTTAACCGGCACAGCCAATAAGTGGGCTTCACAAAAGGCTCATTGCAACAGGCTACGTTTACATGCAACCAAATCCAAATAATCCGTTAGTAAACGCATTGACGGTTCAATCGGACTAAAAAGCCTTCATGTAAACACCTTAATCGATCCGATTGAGCTCGATCCGAATAAAATTTCAATTCGATTGAAAGGGGTGGTTTATTCCTTTTCTAATCCAACTGAGAGGACATAAACGCTTGATCGGATTGAAAACCGAAACTAAAGGACTGCGCATAGCATAATGATGTATGACGCGCTGAACGAGCTGTTCTTCCTTTTGAGTAAAGTGTCGTATAAATGAGCGTAGCCTACCATCATTCTAAAATTCTCCTTTCACTCAGCGTCTGTGAAGTGGAGCAGGACAACATCCCACCAGTCCTTGTTTCAGACTCTCATTCACAGACGACTGGTTTTGGGTGCTGGGCATTTTTACTGCGTGCATAAGCAGCACGGGCACGGCACAACTGTTCATGCTCATTGTCTCCAAATTATGACCAGCAATGGATAAATATTAAGTCTGCTGTTTAAAACAAATAAAGAACCAATGTAAGAGAATAGTTAGTATGCGCAAACAGCGGGAAACTCTGTATATTCGTGCAGTGTGCACATGTCAAAAAAATATAATTCGATTTGAATCTTGTGACATATAAACGCGCACATTAACCCTAGCGTTCATGTAAACACTACATTCAGATTCATCAATCAAAATTAATTCAGTCCGATTGAAACAAAAGTTGTGCATGTAAACGTAGCCGATCCTCCGACGAATCATAGGCTATTTTCATTGCTTGGATTCAAACCAGAAATGAATATCCACAACTCGCAGATTGTGCAACGAAGTTTCTCTTCCCATTTAGCACTACTACCGTAAAACTTCAAATAATAGCCGAGTCCCGAATAGACGCCTGTCTCTTTTACACGCCTGGTGTGGCGACAGGTTTGTGTAAATAAAGGTCGGTCTCAAATAGAAGCCGGGTCTGTTTTTTAGTTTTGGGTTGTATTTAATCTTCTAAAACCCGTCAGAGCGTCCGCTTGCTGCGCTTGACAGTGCATAACGAGCAGAGAGAGAGAGAGAGAGAGAGAGAGAGCGCCCCGGCCGTGCGCGCGCACTCACGTCTTCAAACAACACGAGCGCTGTCTTGCTCTCTATCCCTCGCGCATATTAATCAAAATCAATTGACACGATAGTAAAAGGTTGGAAGACCGCAGTTTCACGTGGAGCATTTGGAGATTTTTAGAGACTCTAGGAACAACATCTCAATGAACAACATCTCAACACTAAATTATAAAGGCCTGTCTCATATAGACGCCTGTCTCAAATATACAAGCCGGTGCAGTTCGACGATTTGGGAAAATAAAGTTTTATGGTAGGCCTATCTTTGTGAGTCGGGATTTTCAACAGTGACTGCAACGAAAACAAAAAGCAGGAATAGGCTGACAACAGTTTGTGTGCGACACTACGAGTCACACTTTTCCAAATTCCACCAAGTCTGGATATGATCAGAGCGGCAGTCTCAAGGCTATCACATTAACGTGAGTAAAAAAATCAGTTTGCCTCATAGTCTGCCTAATTATTAAAAATGTTTGTGTGTTTTCGTGATTATCATTAATTATAATAAGCATATAGGCCTGCGTTGTAGCCTAGATCTAAAGAGGCATTTCAGTTATTCTTGATTTATTTAGTGGGTCATATGACTGGCATACAAAAGAAAAGTGGGTCGCAGTAGGCAAAAGGTTGAGAAACCCTGGTGTAAAGCATGGGACTCAGTGGTGTAAACCGTGGGATGCAGTGGCGTAAATCGTGGAATGCAGTGGCGTAAAGCGCTGGATGCAGTGGCGTAAAGCAGTGGTGTAAACCGTGGGAGGCAGTGGTGTAAAGTGTGGGAGGCAGTGGTGTAAAGCGTGGGATGCAGTTGCGTAAATCGTGGGATGCAGTAGCGTAAAGCGCGGGATGCAGTGGCGTAAAGCAGTGGTGTAAAGCGTGGGAGGCAGTGGTGTAAAGTGTGGGAGGCAGTGGTGTAAAGCCTGGGAGGCAGTGGTGTAAAGCGTGGGAGGCAGTGGTGTAAAGCGTGGGATGCAGTGGTGTAAAGCGTGGGATGCAGTGGTGTAAAGCGTGGGATGCAGTGGTGTAAAGCGTGGGATGCAGTGGCGTAAAGTGTGGGATGCAGTGGCGTAAAGTGTGGGATTCAGTGGTGTAAAGCGTGGAATGCAGTGCCGTAAAGCATGTAATGCAGTGGCGTAAAGCGTGGGATGCAGTGGCGTAAAGTGTGGGATGCAGTGGTGTAAAGCGTGGAATGCAGTGCCATAAAGTGTGGGATGCAGTGGCATAAAGTGTGGGATACAGTGGCGTAAAGCGTGGGATGCAGTGGTGTAAAGTGTGGGATGCAGTGACATAAAGTGTTGGATACAGTGGTGTAAAGTGTGGGATGCAGTGGCGTAAAGTGGGGGATGCAGTGGCGTAAAGTGGGGGATGCAGTGGTGTAAAGCGTTGGATACAGTGGTGTAAAGCGTGGGACTCAGTGGTGTAAAGCGTGGGATGCAGTGGCGTAAAGTGTGGGATGCAGTGGTGTAAAGTGTGGGATGGAGTGGTGTAAAGCGTGGGATGCAGTGGTGTAAAGCGTGGGATGCAGTGGTGTAAAGTGTGGGATGCAGTGGTGTAAAGTGTGGGAGGCAGTGGTGTAAAGTGGGATGCAGTGGTGTAAAGCGTGGGATGCAGTGGTGTAAAGCGTGGGATGCAGTGGTTTAAAGTGTGGGATGCAGTTGCGTAAAGTGTGGCATGCAGTGGTATAAACTGTGGGATGCAGTGGTGTAAAACGTGGGATGCAGTGATGTAAAGCGTGGAATGCAGTGGTGTAAAGTGTGGGGTGCAGTTGCGTAAAGTGTGGGATGCAGTGGTGTAAAGCGTGGGATGCAGTTGCGTAAAGTGTGGGATGCAGTGGTGTAAAGCGTGGGGTGCAGTGGTGTAAAGTGTGGGATGCAGTGGCGTAAAGTGTGGGATGCAGTTGCGTAAAGTGTGGGATGCAGTGGTTTAAAGTGTGGGTTGCAGTGGTGTAAAGTGTGGGATGCAGTTGCGTAAAGTGTGGGATGCAGTGATGTAAAGTGTGGGATACAGTGGTGTAAAGTGTGGGATGCAGTGGTTTTAAGCGTGGAATGCAGTGCCGTAAGGCATGTAATGCAGTGGTGTAAAGTGTGGGATGCAGTGGCATAAAGTGTGGGATGCAGTGGTTTTAAGCGTGGAATGCAGTGCCGTAAGGCATGTAATGCAGTGCCGTAAGGCATGTAATGCAGTGGTGTAAAGTGTAGGATGCAGTTGCGTTAAGTGTGGGATGCAGTGGTGTAAAGTGTGGGATGCAGTGGTATAAAGTGTGGGATGCAGTGGTGTAAAGCGTGGGGTGCAGTGGCGTAAAGTGTGGGATGCAGTTGCGTAAAGTGTGGGATGCAGTGGTTTAAAGTGTGGGATGCAGTGGTGTAAAGTGTGGGATGCAGTTGCGTAAAGTGTGGGATGCAGTGATGTAAAGTGTGGGATACAGTGGTGTAAAGTGTGGGATGCAGTGGTGTAAAGTGTGGGATGCAGTGGTGTAAAGTGTGGGATGCATGGTGTAAAGTGTGGGATGCAGTGGCGTAAAGTGTGGGATGCAGTGGTGTAAAGTGTGGGATGCAGTGGCGTAAAGCGTGGGATGCAGTGGCGTAAAGTGTGGGATGCAGTGGCGTAAAGTGTGGGATGCAGTGGCGTAAAGCGTGGGGTGCAGTGGTGTAAAGCGTGGGGTGCAGTGGTGTAAAGTGTGGGATGCAGTGGCGTAAAGTGTGGGATGCAGTGGCGTAAAGTGTGGGATGCAGTGGTGTAAAGTGTGGGATGCAGTGGCGTAAAGTATGGAATGCAGTGGCGTAAAGTGTGGGATGCAGTGGCGTAAAGTGTGGAATGCTGTGGCGTAAAGTGTGGAATGCTGTGGTGTAAAGTGTGGAATGCTGTGGCGTAAAGTGTGGGATGCAGTGGCGTAAAGTGTGGAATGCTGTGGCGTAAAGTGTGGGATGCTGTGGTGAAAAGCGTGGGATGCAGTGGTGTAAAGTGTGGGATGCAGTGGTGTAAAGTGTGGAATGCTGTGGCGTAAAGTGTGGAATGCTGTGGCGTAAAGTGTGGGATGCTGTGGTGAAAAGCGTGGGATGCAGTGGCGTAAAGTGTGGGATGCAGTGGCGTAAAGTGTGGGATGCAGTGGTGTAAAGTGTGGAATGTTGTGGCGTAAAGTGTGGGATGCAGTGGCGTAAAGTGTGGGATGCAGTGGTGTAAAGCGTGGAATGCAGTGCCGTAAGGCATGTAATGCAGTGGTGTAAAGTGTGGAATGCTGTGGCGTGAAGCGTGGGATGCAGTGGTGTAAAGTGTGGGATGCAGTGGTGTAAAGTGTGGAATGCTGTGGCGTAAAGTGTGGAATGCTGTGGCGTAAAGTGTGGGATGCAGTGGCGTAAAGTGTGGAATGCAGTGGTGAAAAGTATGGGATGCAGTGGCGTAAAGTGTGGAATGCTGTGGCGTAAAGTGTGGAATGCTGTGGCGTAAAGTGTGGGATGCTGCGGTGAAAAGCGTGGGATGCAGTGGTGAAAAGCGTGGGATGCAGTGGCGTAAAGTGTGGGATGCAGTGGCGTAAAGTGTGGAATGCTGTGGCGTAAAGTGTTGGATGCTGTGGTGAAAAGCGTGGGATGCAGTGGCGTAAAGTGTGGGATGCAGTGGCGTAAAGTGTGGGATGCAGTGGTGTAAAGTGTGGAATGCTGTGGCGTAAAGTGTGGGATGCAGTGGCGTAAAGTGTGGGATGCAGTGGTGTAAAGCGTGGAATGCAGTGCCGTAAGGCATGTAATGCAGTGGTGTAAAGTGTGGAATGCTGTGGCGTAAAGCGTGGGATGCAGTGGTGTAAAGTGTGGGATGCAGTGGTGTAAAGTGTGGAATGCTGTGGCGTAAAGTGTGGAATGCTGTGGCGTAAAGTGTGGGATGCAGTGGCGTAAAGTGTGGGATGCAGTGGTGTAAAGCGTGGAATGCAGTGCCGTAAGGCATGTAATGCAGTGGTGTAAAGTGTGGAATGCTGTGGCGTAAAGCGTGGGATGCAGTGGTGTAAAGTGTGGGATGCAGTTGTGTAAAGTGTGGAATGCTGTGGCGTAAAGTGTGGAATGCTGTGGCGTAAAGTGTGGGATGCAGTGGCGTAAAGTGTGGAATGCAGTGGTGAAAAGTGTGGGATGCAGTGGCGTAAAGTGTGGAATGCTGTGGCGTAAAGTGTGGAATGCTGTGGCGTAAAGTGTTGGATGCTGTGGTGAAAAGCGTGGGATGCAGTGGCGTAAAGTGTGGGATGCAGTGGCGTAAAGTGTGGGATGCAGTGGTGTAAAGTGTGGAATGCTGTGGCGTAAAGTGTGGGATGCAGTGGCGTAAAGTGTGGGATGCAGTGGTGTAAAGCGTGGAATGCAGTGCCGTAAGGCATGTAATGCAGTGGTGTAAAGTGTGGAATGCTGTGGCGTAAAGCGTGGGATGCAGTGGTGTAAAGTGTGGGATGCAGTGGTGTAAAGTGTGGAATGCTGTGGCGTAAAGTGTGGAATGCTGTGGCGTAAAGTGTGGGATGCAGTGGCGTAAAGTGTGGAATGCAGTGGCGTAAAGTGTGGGATGCAGTGGCAAAAAGTGTGGAATGCTGTGGCGTAAAGTGTGGAATGCTGTGGTGTAAAGTGTGGAATGCTGTGGCGTAAAGTGTGGGATGCAGTGGCATAAAGTGTGGAATGCTGTGGCGTAAAGTGTTGGATGCTGTGGTGAAAAGCGTGGGATGCAGTAGCGTAAAGTGTGGGATGCAGTGGCGTAAAGTGTGGGATGAAGTGGTGTAAAGTGTGGAATGCTGTGGCGTAAAGTGTGGGATGCAGTGGCGTAAAGTGTGGGATGCAGTTGCGTAAAGTGTGGGATGCAGTGGCGTAAAGTGTGGGATGCAGTGATGTAAAGTGTGGGATGCAGTGGTGTAAAGCGTGGGATGCAGTAGCGTAAAGTGTGGGATGCAGTGGCGTAAAGTGTGGAATGCTGTGGCGTAAAGCGTGGGATGCAGTGGCGTAAAGTGTGGGATGCAGTGGCGTAAAGTGTGGGATGCAGTGGTGTAAAGTGTGGAATGCAGTGGCGTAAAGTGTGGGATGCAGTTGCGTAAAGTGTCAAGTCAAGTCAAGTCACCTTTATTTATATAGCGCTTTTTACAATACAGATTGTATCAAAGCGCTTCACAGTGATAACATGAAAACAATATAACAAAGTTTGTTTCTAAAATAAATTGCGTCAATGTCCACCTTAAGTAAGGCAGATCAATAATATTATAGAATATTAAATGTCCCCAACTAAGCAAGCCAAAAGCCAAGGCAACAGTGGCAAGGAACCAAAACTCCATCAGGTGACAGAATGGAGAAAAAAACCTTGGGAGAAACCAGACTCAGTCGGGGGGCCAGTTCTCCTCTGGCCAACGAAGGAACAGTGCATGATTCGGGCAGCATTACAAGTCAGATTGGATCGGAACATTTAGAGTAATTTTTTGAAGTCCAAGTAATCACGCCGGTCTTAAGACGAGTAGTTGAGGATCAGTGCCGTCCACCATAGAGAGTCCATATCGCCCGTGTTGAGTCGTCACTTCACAGGCTTTGTGATTGGAGCATCTGAAGTCTCCGTGAGAGGCTGGATACAAACTGGAGCTGACGAACGCCATTTTCTCGGGACTCGCATCCCGAGATAACAGCAGAAAAGCAAAGGGAAAATAATTAGCGTAGCTGCTGTTCATAATGATGATTTCCATAGCACAGTCGTAAATGATAAAACATGAAGACAGTGACTCTTGCGTCCCAAAATCACCCCCCTCCGTCCCCACTCAACTCAGCCCAGCTTACTGACCTCTACGTCCCTCCTGCTGCTGAGACCTAACCACAATCTCACAATCTCTCCGCAACCCAACCATACGCGCCAACCCGTTGACTAAGGCTGTCGAGCCCCACTGGTGCGTGAATAGGCAGTTTCAGTGGACAACGGTTCCGTTTGGCATACTACCTACCGCAACACAATATCTGCCCAACCACCCGTCATTCACGCAATATACACAGGAACGTAATGACTGCAAATACTATGCAACCTATACAGATAACCTACAGTCTCTTCAAGTTTTATAGTATTAAATGCATTTGATCTGATTCAGCAGTATTATAAAAGGTAAGCATTATGTAAATGCTTGGCTAAAGAGATGCGTCTTTAATCTAGTTTTAAACTGGGACAGCGAGTCAGAGCCTCGAACAATATCAGGAAGGCTATTCCAGAGTTTAGGAGCTAAATGTGAGAACGCCCTCCCTCCTTTAGTGGACTTAGATATCCTAGGAATGACCAGAAGCCTCGAATTTAGTGATCTTAAAGAACGCGATGGATTGTAGGGCGATAGAAGGTCCATTAAATACACAGGAGCTAAACCATTTAGGGCTTTATAGGTCAGTAATAGTACTTTGTAATTGATACGGAACTTGATAGGTAACCAGTGTAGAGATGATAAAATCGGTGTTATATGATCATATTTTCTTGACCTAGTAAGAACTCTAGCGGCTGCATTTTGCACTAACTGTAGCTTGTTTATTGAGGATGCAGGACAACCAGCTAATAAAGCATTACAGTAATCTAGTCTCGAGGTCATGAATGCATGGACTAACTTTTCTGCATCAGAAACAGATAGCATGTTACGTAATTTAGCAATGTTTCTAAGATGGAAAAAGGCTGTTCTTGTAACATATGAAATATGATTTTCGAAAGACAAGTTGCGGTCTAGTATAACACCCAGGTCTTTTACCGTAGAGGATAAAGTAACAGGACATCCTTCTATATTAAAGTTGTATTGTAAGTGGTTTTGTAGATAGTTTTTTGGACCAACAAGTAATACCTCCGTTTTATCTGGATTTAGTAGCAGGAAATTATGCGTCATCCAGCATTTTATATCTTTAAGACACTCTGTCAATTTTGATGAGTTAGTGTTTTCATCTGGCCGTGATGAAATATATAATTGAGTGTCATCAGCATAACAGTGGAAATTAATGCCATGTTTTCTTATAATATTACCAAGTGGCAGCATATATATTGAGAATAGCAGAGGGCCTAACACCGATCCTTGCGGCACTCCATAGTCTACTGACGTTATCTTCGAATTTTTCCCCATTTAAACAAACAAAATGGTAACGGTCTGATAAATACGATCTGAACCAGCTTAATGCCTGTCCCTGAACACCAGTGTAGTTTTGTAGTCGATCCAAGAGTATTTTATGATCGATAGTGTCAAACGCAGCACTAAGATCGAGTAGAACTAATATTGAGATACAGCCTTTGTCAGACGCTAAAAGTAAATCATTTGTAATTTTAACTAGCGCAGTTTCTGTGCTATGATGCGGTCTGAATCCTGACTGAAATTTTTCATATATCTCATTTGCTTGCATGAAAGAGCACAATTGAGCGGACACAGTCTTTTCTAGTATTTTAGACATAAATGAAAGATTTGAAATGGGTCTGTAATTTGCTAAGTTATTTGGATCTAATTGCGGTTTCTTAATGAGAGGTTTTATTACTGCCAGCTTGAATATTTTTGGAACATGACCTAAAGATAAAGACGAGTTAATAATATTAAGAAGAGGCTCTTCCACTACAGGTAACACTTCTTTCAGAAATTTAGTTGGTATTGGATCTAATAAACATGTTGTTGGTTTAGATGCAATGATAAGTTTATTTAGCTCTTCCTGTCCTATAGTTGTAAAGCGGTGAAGTTGTTCTTGAGGGGCGATAGTTGAGGCTGAATCATAAGACACCATAGAGGATTGTACATTTACAATTGTGTCTCGGATGCTTTCTATTTTCTTATTGAAGTAGTTCATAAAATCATTACTACTATACTGTAACGGAATATTTTGCTCTGGTGATGTCTGTTTATTTGTTAGTCTAGCCACGGTGTTAAATAAAAACCTTGGATTATTTTGGTTATTTTCTATTAGTTTGCGCAGATGCTCTGCCCTGGCTGCTTTTAGAGCTTTTTTATAACGTGACATACTGTCTTTCCACGCGATTCTAAAGACCTCTAAATTAGTTTGTTTCCATTTACGCTCTAGGTTACGAGTTTCTCTCTTGATAGCATGCGTAGCACTGTTGTACCATGGTGCTTTAGTTCTCTTTCATAGGTTCACTCAACGCTGCGGAAAGCGCAGTGGGATATCCTCTGGATGTGCCGATTGCCTGAAGCCCTATAGAATCACGCCAATTCATTGGCTGATGGCGCTCGCGCAAAGCTGGCTCCGCCCCGACGCTCTTACGTCGCAGCATGATGAACGCGCGCGCGCCATCTTCTCCTCAGATTTCTCTGCCTTCACGAAGCGGTCACATCTCGCCCTTCGTTCGGTTTTTCTGAGCCCGAATTCTTCAAATTCAACTTCAGCTTTCGTCTCGACACTTCAGCGACTGGTATAAGTGGAACTTTGTTCTCCTTACAGTGAAGTGTCATGGATTATCGACGCTGCTCTCCGCCATGCGTTCGTTTTATCTCGAACGACGGCCCTCACAGTAAGTGTGTTATATGTATGGGTTTTTCGCATGCGCGTGAGGCTGTATTAGGATTGTCGAAATGTAAATTTTGTGACAATCTCCTTCTCAAAACCCTCCGCTCTAGACTCGCGGTTTTTGAGAAGGAGTCATTCGTTCCCCCCCGTCGCGCTCCCGAGACTGCTGAGGCCTCTCGTGGATCCGCGGCCTGGGGCTCGGATGTTGAGCTCGAGGATATTGAGTATGAGCAGACGGGCCTCTTCCTTTCTCTCCCTCCCTCTCCCGAGCACGCACGCGGCGCGGTTGAATTCGCGCATGATTATTTATGCCCCAGCCCGGGAGCCCGCGAATCGGTTTCTTTCGGTCTGGATGACGTTATTTACACTGCAGCCTCCGACTCCGAGGATTTCGGGCCTGCTTTGGCTGATGACGTTATCCCGCCTAGCGGCCAGGACGCGCGGCCTACTCCGGCCTACACTGAGCTTATTGACGTGCTGTCGCGCGCTACAGAGAAGCTCTCTATTGACTGGCCTGATGAGCCCCGCGAGTCTCAATCGTCCAAACACGACGAGAGGTTCCTACTTGGCCCTAATTCTAGGCCAGAGCGAAGAAAGCTGCCCTTTTTCAGCGATCTGCATCACGAGATCTCCAGATCCTGGAAGCAGCCTTTCTCCGCACGCCTAACTAATGCGGCAGCCGCTGACTTCACCAACCTTGTGGGTTTTGTGGAGCAGGGTTATTCCGCTATTCCAGCGGTCGAGGACACGCTGGCTAACCACCTCGCCCCAACGTCTGCACCGTCCTGGAAGGCGCGTCCCCTTCTTCCTTCCAAGGCTTGTAGGACTACTTCCTCCCTTATTGGGAAGTCTTACATGGCGGCTGGTCAAGCAGGCATGGCCCTGCATACCATGGCCATCCTTCAAGCCTACCAAGCGGACGTCTTGAAGGACATGGATGAAGGAGAGGGACTGACACCCGAAGCTGTCAAAGAGCTTCGCAAAGCCACAGATCTGGCCCTAAAAGCGACCAAACACACTGCTCGGGCTGTTGGTCGCTCTATGGCGGGCTCGGTTGCTGCAGAGCGCCACCTCTGGCTGAATCTCACGGAGATCCGAGACAAGGATAAGAGTTTCCTCCTGGATGCCCCTATCTCCCTCTCAGGTCTTTTCGGGGAGGCGGTCAACACGGTGGTTGAGAAGTTCCGCGCCGCTAAGTCTCAGTCGGCCGCGTTCAGGCAGTTTATGCCCAGGAGGGTCAGAGGGCCAAGAGACTCCAACCCTTCCCCTTCTCAAACCCGAGAACGCTCTGCTCATAGGGCTGAATTCCCTACTAGCAGGAGTGACCCGGCTCACCACCCTCCAACTACGGTCTGGGAAGCCCGAGGTCGTCCTTTTCCCCGCCAGCGCCCTCACAAGCGCCTTCAGCTGAAGCGGTCCAACAAATCGGCCGCTCCAGCCTCCTCGAGCCGTTCCTGACCCGCAGGTCAGAAGGAGGAGAGCCTCACCAGATCTACGAGGTTGGGACAGACCACGCAAGCATTTCTGCCCTCCTCCACCCGGCTCTCCTCATCCAACCTTGTCACCTTCGCCACCCAGCGTGTTTCGAAGTGCAGGTCCTGTTTCACTCTCTTCACCCAGTCCGGCGCAGGAGGAAGGAGACGCGTCTTGCTTTCTCCCCTCGCTCCCGGTGCACGTTACACCCGCCAATCGCTTCCTCGGAGGCACAGTTCGTTTTCCTCTGGAGCAGGCGGACCCAGTTACTTCTATCCAGGTGGTGGTACCCCCCAGTACGTGTCAGGACGCCAAGCGCTCTCCTCTACGGTCATCCGCGCCTCCCCATGGGAACCAGCGCGACACCCTACCTCAGGTATGTCCCTTGCACTGCAACACTCCTCTCCCTCTATCACATTTCGTTCAAGAATGGGAGCGTTTACCAGGGGTATCGCCTTGGATCCTTCGCACAGTTCGGCTCGGCTACACGCTTCAGTTTTGTCGCAACCCCCCCTGCTTCAACGGGGTCTTTCCTACTGTAGTCGACAGCGCCGCTCAGGCTTCTGTACTACAGCAGGAGATTTCATCCCTTCTGCTGAAGGGGGCGATAGAAGAGATTCCTTCGGGGGAAGTCGAACAGGGCTTCTACAGCCGTTACTTCCTGGTCCCGAAGAAGGGGGGCGGCCTGCGGCCGATACTAGATCTTCGCCGGTTGAATTTCTCTCTTTACAAGGGAAAATTCAAGATGTTGACGCTGAAGGCCATCATATCTCATATCCGGCTGGGGGACTGGTTCGTGACGGTAGACCTCAAGGATGCTTATTTCCACATCCAGGTCGTACGGCGACACAGGAAGTTCCTCAGGTTCGCCTTTGGAGAAAAAGCGTACCAGTACAGGGTCCTCCCCTTTGGCCTCGCTCTAGCGCCAAGTACGTTCACAAAGTGTATGGATGCAGCTCTGGCCCCGCTGCGGCTCCAGGGCATCCATATACTCAACTACCTGGACGATTGGCTCCTTTTAGCCCACTCCAGAGAGTTGGTGACTCACCACAGGGACATTGTCCTCCGTCATATTCAGTCTCTCGGTTTGAGGTTGAATACGGAGAAGAGCGTTCTTACTCCAGCTCAGAACACGGTTTTCTTGGGGGTACGCATGGACTCCGTTCTTATGCAGGCCCGTTTGGCTCCTGCACGGATTTCCAGTCTGGTGACATGTCTGTCCCGTTTTGCACTAGGCCAGCATGTTTCCGTGAGCACCTGCCGCAGACTTCTGGGCCTTATGGCCGCGGCCTCCCCTGTGCTACCTCTGGGGCTACTCCACATGAGACCTTTTCTGTGGTGGATGAAGCTCTCAGGGGCTCGGCCCACGGGGCCAGCCCTTCACCTATTGAAGGTGTCGCGCAGTTGCTTTTGCGCCCTGTCAATCTGGCGGGACCCCCTCTTGCTTCAGAAAGGAGTCGGTATGGGTGCGGTATTCCATCGCCAGATGGTTACGACGGATGCCTCTCTGACCGGATGGGGAGCGGTTTTCGAGGGCAGGCCAGCGTGTGGGGTTTGGACTGGCGAGACCCTCTCGTGGCACATAAACAGCTTGGAGCTGAGGGCTGTCTTCCTGGCTCTTTGCCACTTTCTCCCTTTCCTCGAAGGACACCATGTCATTGTCAGAACGGACAATATGGCAGTAGTGTCCCATGTAAACAGACAGGGGGGTTCACGATCGCGCACCCTAGACAGGCATGCGCGTCACCTTCTCCTGTGGTCCCAGGACAAGTTCCTCTCTCTGAGAGCAGTTCATGTCCCAGGTATTCTGAACCTCGCAGCAGATTTTCTGTCGAGGCAGAAGCTCAGGTCTGGGGAATGGATGTTGAACCGCCAGACGGTGGCCCTGATCTGGGAGGTGTTCGGAAAAGCGGAAGTGGACCTCTTTGCATCTCAGGAGTCGTCCCAATGCCCGCTTTGGTTCTCTCTGAGCCCTCCAGCTCCGTTGGGGATAGATGCGTTCGCCCACCCTTGGCCGATGCAGAAGCTCTATGCCTTCCCGCCCATCAAGCTGATCCAGGCGGTTCTGTCCAGAGTGAGGGAGAGCGGAGTCCGCCTCCTTCTGGTAGCCCCATTCTGGCCGTCCCAGCCATGGTTTTCGGAGCTGATCCTTTTGTTGGAATCCTCCCCCTGGGAGATACCGGTCAGGGAGGACCTGCTTTCCCAGCTTCAGGGCAGGATATGGCATCCTCGCCCCGACATTTGGAAGCTGTACGTTTGGCCTATCAGAGGCCGTTACCTTTAAGCTTTGATCTCCCAACCGACGTTCAGGAGACCATTGCGAATGCTAGAGCCCCTTCGACGAGGAGGCTATATTCCTCCAAGTGGAGGGTGTTCGAGGCATGGTGCTTAGCACATGATAGGAACCCAGTTAGCTGCCCAGTAGGCACAGTGCTGGAATTCCTGCAGGAAAAGTTTGCTTCCGGAGCGGCCGCTACCACTCTCAGAGTATATGTCGCAGCTATTGCCGCTCATAGAGAATCGGATGAGATTCCCTTGGGGAAACTGAGGTTAGTTTCGGCCTTCATGCGTGGGGTCAGGCGCCTAAAACCGGCTCGCCCCCCTAGTGTTCCCTCGTGGGACCTGTCAATCGTCCTGGAGGGTTTGTCAGAGGCTCCCTTCGAGCCCTTGGAGTCAGCCCCTGAGCGGATTCTGACTCTTAAGGTTGCTCTTTTGTTAGCTTTATCTTCACTAAAGCGGATGGGGGATTTGCAGGCTCTCTCTATTAGTGAGTCATGCTTGGACTTCGCTCCTGGCCTGGTTAGGGTTACCTTGAGGCCGAGGTCGGGGTATGTACCCAAGGTTCTTTCCACGGCGTTCCGCTCTCAGGTTGTTAACCTTAACGTTTTCCACCCTCCTCCTTTTGCCTCTGAGGAAGAAAGGAAACTTAACTTGCTTTGCCCGGTCCGTTCTTTGAAGTTGTATGTAGATTGCTCAGGCGGTTGGAGGAAATCAAACCAGCTCTTGGTATGTTTTGGTGCTGGCCGCCGCGGGCTTGCAGCATCAAAGCAGAGGATTTCCCACTGGGTAACGGACGCTATTTCGCTGGCTTACGAGGTGCGTGGTTTGCCTTCACCTCTTAGCATCAGAGCACATTCCACCAGAAGTGTGGCTTCCTCTCAAGCTCTCTTTAGAGGGGCCCTTTTGGAAGACATTTGTGTGGCGGCAGGTTGGTCCTCTCCGCACACCTTTGTGAGGTTCTATAATTTAGATCTTGACATGACTCCAGGTTCCCAGGTTCTATCTGCTTGAACCTATCATGGTTGTTATTATTATTTGGACAGCGCTTAGCTTGGCGAGTTTGGTATTTCGTTCCCACTGCGCTTTCCGCAGCGTTGAGTGAACCTATGAAAGAGAACGTCTCTGGTTACTTACGTAACCTATGTTCTCTGAATAGGGAACGAGACGCTGCGTTCGCTGCCAAGCTCCTCGCGCTGCCGACAGTTTTTCTTTTCGGCAGAGAAATCTGAGGAGAAGATGGCGCGCGCGCGTTCATCATGCTGCGACGTAAGAGCGTCGGGGCGGAGCCAGCTTTGCGCGAGCGCCATCAGCCAATGAATTGGCGTGATTCTATAGGGCTTCAGGCAATCGGCACATCCAGAGGATATCCCACTGCGCTTTCCGCAGCGTCTCGTTCCCTATTCAGAGAACATAGGTTACGTAAGTAACCAGAGACGTTTTCTCTCTAACCTTTTTTGATCTAATTGGTGCAACAATATCTAATGTACTAGAGAAAATGGTGCTCAAACTGCTGGTCATTTCCTCTAGTTCATCTGTTTGTTTGGGTTCTCTGAGCAGCTGAGATAGATCAGGTAAGCTATTTGAGAATCTATCTATAGTGGTCGGAAGGATTGTTCTGCCTGGTCTATAACGTGGCGCAACATGACAAATTTCAGCAGTGCGTATTATACAAGTTACCATGTGATGATCGGTGAGATCGTCACTTTGCGGTATAATATCTATATCGGTTAGATTGGTTCCATATGATATAATTAAATCTAGTGTATGATTTAGACGATGAGTGGGACCACTGACATTCTGCTTGACCCCAAAGGAGTTTAATAAATCTGTAAACGCAGTCCCTAACGCATCATTTGTGTTATCTACGTGTATGTTAAAATCTCCAACAATTATTGCTTTATCGGCATTGACCAATAGATCTGAGAGAAAGTCTGCAAACTCTTTTAGGAAATCAGCATATGGTCCTGGAGGTCTATATACAGTAGCCAAGGCTAGAGATAAAAGGGATTTCTTTCTTACATCTAAGAGCGTAACATTTAGCACAAGTACTTCAACCGAGTTAAACCTGTGACCTGTTTTCTGAGTAACATTAAGAATATCTCTATAGATTGTTGCAACACCGCCGCCACGACCGATCAGACGGGGCTCATGCTTATAACAGTATCCTGGCGGAGTGGACTCATTTAGACCGAAATACTCGTTTGGTTTAAGCCAGGTTTCAGTAAGGCAAAGTACATCGAAGCTATTATCTGTGACCATTTCATTTACAATAACCGCCTTAGGTGTGAGCGATCTAATGTTTAGAAGACCTAGTTTTAGAAATTGTTTTTGTTCACTGATATTTAGATTTTCAGGTTTAATTACAATAAGATTTTTCCTAGATCCTACAGTGGATTTATTATTTGGCCTCACTAAACGAGGAATAGACACAGTTTCTATATAATGTTCTACACTACTTATATCAATTGTGTGGGATGCAGTGGCGTAAAGTGTGGAATGCTGTGGCGTAAAGTGTGGGATGCAGTGGTGTAAAGTGTGGGATGCAGTTGCGTAAAGTGTGGGATGCAGTGTAGTAAAGTGTGGAATGCTGTGGCGTAAAGTGTGGGATGCAGTGGTGTAAAGTGTGGGATGCAGTGGCGTAAAGTGTGGGATGCAGTGGCGTAAAGTGTGGGATGCAGTGGCGTAAAGTGTGGGATGCAGTGGCGTAAAGTGTGGGATGCAGTGGCGTAAAGTGTGGGATGCAGTGGTGTAAAGTGTGGGATGCAGTGGCGTAAAGTGTGGGATGCAGTGGTGTAAAGTGTGGGATGCAGTGGCGTAAAGTGTGGGATGCAGTGGCGTAAAGTGTGGAATGCTGTGGCGTAAAGTGTGGGATGCAGTGGTGTAAAGTGTGGGATGCAGTGGTGTAAAGTGTGGGATGCAGTGGCGTAAAGTGTGGAATGCTGTGGCGTAAAGTGTGGGATGCAGTGGTGTAAAGTGTGGGATGCAGTGGCGTAAAGTGTGGGATGCAGTGGCGTAAAGTGTG
>JARWKJ010000006.1:429881-449881 GCA_029959095.1 Rhinichthys osculus | reverse complement strand
TCATAAAAGTGCATCTGTCCATCATAAAAGTGCATCTATCCATCATAAAAGTGCATCTGTCCATCATAAAAGTGCATCTATCCATCATAAAAGTGCATCTATCCATCATAAAAGTTAATCTATCCATCATAAAAGTGCATCTATCCATCATAAAAGTGCATCTATCCATCATAAAAGTGCATCTGTCCATCATAAAAGTGCATCTATCCATCATAAAAGTGCATCTGTCCATCATAAAAGTGCATCTATCCATCATAAAAGTTCATCTATCCATCATAAAAGTGCATCTATCCATCATAAAAGTGCATCTATCCATCATAAAAGTGCATCTGTCCATCATAAAAGTGCATCTATCCATCATAAAAGTGCATCTGTCCATCATAAAAGTGCATCTGTCCATCATAAAAGTGCATCTGTCCATCATAAAAGTGCATCTGACATCATAAAAGTGCATCTATCCATCATAAAAGTGCATCTGTCCATCATAAAAGTGCATCTATCCATCATAAAAGTGCATCTGTCCATCATAAAAGTGCATCTGTCCATCATAAAAGTGCCTCTATCCATCATAAAAGTGCATCTGTCCATCATAAAGTGCATCTGTCCATCATAAAAGTGCATCTATCCATCATAAAAGTGCATCTGACATCATAAAAGTGCATCTGTCCATCATAAAAGTGCATCTATCCATGATAAAAGTGCATCTATCCATCATAAAAGTGCATCTGTCCATCATAAAAGTGCATCTATCCATCATAAAAGTGCATCTGTCCATCATAAAAGTGCATCTATCCATCATAAAAGTTCATCTATCCATCATAAAAGTGCATCTATCCATCATAAAGTGCATCTGTCCATCATAAAAGTGCATCTATCCATCATAAAAGTGCATCTATCCATCATAAAAGTGCATCTGTCCATCATAAAAGTGCATCTATCCATCATAAAAGTGCATCTGTCCATGATAAAAGTGCATCTGACATCATAAAAGTGCATCTGTCCATCATAAAAGTGCATCTGTCCATCATAAAAGTGCATCTGACATCATAAAAGTGCATCTATCCATCATAAAAGTGCATCTGTCCATCATAAAGTGCATCTGTCCATCATAAAAGTGCATCTGTCCATCATAAAAGTGCATCTATCCATCATAAAAGTGCATCTATCCATGGTAAAAGTGCATCTGTCCATCATAAAAGTGCATCTATCCATCATAAAAGTGCATCTGTCCATCATAAAAGGGCATTTGTCCATCATAAAAGTGCATCTGTCCATCATAAAAGTGCATCTATCCATCATAAAAGTGCATCTATCCATCATAGCATCTGTCCATCATAAAAGTGCATCTATCCATCATAAAAGTGCATCTGTCCATCATAAAAGGGCATCTGTCCATCATAAAAGTGCATCTATCCATGATAAAAGTGCATCTGTCCATCATAAAAGTGCATCTGTCCATCATAAAAGTGCATCTATCCATCATAAAAGTGCATCTGTCCATCATAAAAGTGCATCTATCCATCATAAAAGTGCATCTATCCATGGTAAAAGTGCATCTGTCCATCATAAAAGTGCATCTATCCATCATAAAAGTGCATCTGTCCATCATAAAAGGGCATCTGTCCATCATAAAAGTGCATCTGTCCATCATAAAAGTGCATCTATCCATCATAAAAGTGCATCTATCCATGGTAAAAGTGCATCTGTCCATCATAAAAGTGCATCTATCCATCATAAAAGTGCATCTGTCCATCATAAAAGGGCATCTGTCCATCATAAAAGTGCATCTGTCCATCATAAAAGTGCATCTGTCCATCATAAAAGTTCATCTGTCCATCATAAAAGTGCATCTATCCATCATAAAAGTGCATCTATCCATCATAAAAGTGCATCTATCCATCATAAAAGTGCATCTGTCCATCATAAAAGGGCATCTGTCCATCATAAAAGTGCATCTGTCCATCATAAAAGTGCATCTATCCATCATAAAAGTGCATCTATCCATCATAAAAGTGCATCTGTCCATCATAAAAGTGCATCTATCCATCATAAAAGTGCATCTGTCCATCATAAAAGTTCATCTGTCCATCATAAAAGTGCATCTATCCATCATAAAAGTGCATCTATCCATCATTAAAAGTGCATCTATCCATCATAAAAGTGCATCTATCCATCATAAAAGTGCATCTATCCATCATAAAAGTGCATCTGTCCATCATAAAAGTTCATCTGTCCATCATAAAAGTGCATCTGTCCATCATAAAAGTGCATCTATCCATCATAAAAGTGCATCTGTCCATCATAAAAGTGCATCTGTCCATCATAAAAGTGCATCTATCCATCATAAAAGTGCATCTGTCCATCATAAAAGTGCATCTGTCCATCATAAAAGTGCATCTATCCATCATAAAAGTGCATCTGTCCATCATAAAAGTGCATCTGTCCATCATAAAAGTGCATCTATCCATCATAAAAGTGCATCTGTCCATCATAAAAGTGCATCTATCCATCATAAAAGTGCATCTGTCCATCATAAAAGTGCATCTGTCCATCATAAAAGTGCATCTATCCATGATAAAAGTGCATCTATCCATCATAAAAGTGCATCTGTCCATCATAAAAGTGCATCTATCCATCATAAAAGTTCATCTGTCCATCATAAAAGTGCATCTGTCCATCATAAAAGTGCATCTGTCCATCATAAAAGTTCATCTGTCCATCATAAAAGTGCATCTGTCCATCATAAAAGTGCATCTATCCATCATAAAAGTGCATCTGTCCATCATAAAAGTTCATCTGTCCATCATAAAAGTGCATCTGTCCATCATAAAAGTGCATCTATCCATCATAAAAGTGCATCTGTCCATCATAAAAGTGCATCTGTCCATCATAAAAGTGCATCTATCCATCATAAAAGTGCATCTGTCCATCATAAAAGTGCATCTGTCCATCATAAAAGTGCATCTATCCATCATAAAAGTGCATCTGTCCATCATAAAAGTGCATCTGTCCATCATAAAAGTGCATCTGTCCATCATAAAAGTGCATCTATCCATCATAAAAGTGCATCTGTCCATCATAAAAGTGCATCTGTCCATCATAAAAGTGCATCTATCCATGATAAAAGTGCATCTATCCATCATAAAAGTGCATCTGTCCATCATAAAAGTGCATCTATCCATCATAAAAGTTCATCTGTCCATCATAAAAGTGCATCTGTCCATCATAAAAGTGCATCTATCCATCATAAAAGTGCATCTGTCCATCATAAAAGTGCATCTGTCCATCATAAAAGTGCATCTATCCATCATAAAAGTGCATCTGTCCATCATAAAAGTGCATCTATCCATCATAAAAGTGCATCTGTCCATCATAAAAGTGCATCTGTCCATCATAAAAGTGCATCTATCCATGATAAAAGTGCATCTATCCATCATAAAAGTGCATCTGTCCATCATAAAAGTGCATCTATCCATCATAAAAGTTCATCTGTCCATCATAAAAGTGCATCTGTCCATCATAAAAGTGCATCTGTCCATCATAAAAGTTCATCTGTCCATCATAAAAGTGCATCCTAACCGTACGGTCATCAGTGTGTGTGTGTGTGTGTGTATAGAGTACGGTCAGTGAGTGTACGCTGGTCGCTCTGCTCGCCGCCAGGAAGGACCGGATCTTGCAGATGAAGAGCGACTTCACACACGCCGACACCGACGAATCCGTGCTGAACGCCAGACTCATCGCGTACGCCTCCGATCAGGTGATGAGGATGATGATGATGAACGCTGGTGTGGGTTATGATGAGGATGATGAAGATGATGAGGATGATGAACGCTGGTGTGGGTTATAATGAGGATGATGAAGATGATGAGGATGATGAACGCTGGTGTGGGTTATAATGAGGATGATGAAGATGATGAGGATGATGATGATGAACGCTGGTGTGGGTTATAATGAGGATGATGAAGATGATGAGGATGATGATGATGAACGCTGGTGTGGGTTATAATGAGGATGATGAAGATGATGAGGATGATGATGATGAACGCTGGTGTGGGTTATAATGAGGATGATGAAGATAATGATGAGGATGATGATGATGATGAACGCTGGTGTGGGTTATGATGAGGATGATGAAGATGATGAGGATGATGATGATGATGAACGCTGGTGTGGGTTATGATGAGGATGATGAAGATGATGATGATGATGAACGCTGGTGTGGGTTATGATGAGGATGATGATGATGATGAACGTTGGTGTGGGTTATGATGAGGATGATGAAGATGATGAGGATGATGATGATGAACGCTGGTGTGGGTTATGATGAGGATGATGAGGATGATGATGATGATGAACGTTGGTGTGGGTTATGATGAGGATGATGAAGATGATGAGTATGATGATGAACGCTGGTGTGGGTTATGATGAGGATGATGAAGATGATGAGTATGATGATGAACGCTGGTGTGGGTTATAATGAGGATGATGATGAAGATGATGATGATGATGATGATGATGACGGGGATGATGATGAACACTGGTGTGGGTTATAATGAGGATGATGATGATGAAGATGATGATGATGATGAGGATGTTGACGGGGATGATGAAGATGATGTTCACGGGGATGATGATGAACACTGGTGTGGGTTATGATGATGATTGATCTCTCTGTGTGTGTGTGTGAAGGCTCACTCGTCAGTGGAGAAGGCTGGTTTGATCTCTCTGTGTGTGTGTGTGTGTGTGTGTGTGTGTGTGTGTGTGTGTGTGTGTGTGAAGGCTCACTCGTCAGTGGAGAAGGCTGGTTTGATCGCTCTGCTGAAGATCAGGTTTCTAGAGACTGACGAGGCGTTTTCTCTGCGTGGAGAAACTCTTCAGCGCGCCGTCGAGGAGGACCGGAGGAGAGGCTTCGTTCCTGTGATGGTGAAGCATATGGAGATAATAATATGACAAAATGATTTGAATTTGAATTGTGTAAATTTGAATTATTTGCAGGTGTAATCTAACAAAACTGAATTTTAAATAGTTTTGAATTTGAATTTTTGTGGAACGAATATTGAACATCTGAAATTTAACAAACTGAAAGGTTTTTATGGCTGAATTTTATAGACATGTATTTTCAAACAGCTAGTTTTTGTGTTCTGAATTCAAATACTGCAAATATTCAGTTTAAAAAAATACGGATTCAAGTTTTCAAGATGAAGAAATTCGGAACGTCAAATTCAGTTTTCTAAAATTCAATGGCAAAAATTCAGGTCTTACAGAAAGTAGGTCACAGGGAAGAGTAGATGATCTCGGAAAAGTCGAACAGAGCATTTTGGCCTAATGATGAATAATTAACGCTCTGGTGCTGTTCAGTCATTTTTTACCTAAATATTTTGCGCTTTATTTTTATTTATTTTTTTTATTCATCGGAATGGATTGAAACTTGGTAAAGGTTTTGGCACTTGCTGTGTGAACACACAAAAATCATGGAAGTGATTCGAACAGGTTTAATGGTCCTGATAACAACGGTCCCACTTGTGCTCCTCGCGGTCAGAAACGAGCGCATTGTAAATGAATGAGAGTTTCCTCTAGTGGAAGCGTGTGGAACTGCAGCCAAACACACTCTCACTGACGCTCCTTTACTGAGAGATCGGCTCACATGTGGAACACACTGGGGGAGAGTTATGGATTTGATTTGCTCAAAAAGTGAATAAATTGATTATAAATACAGCGTAAATATTATTTAGTATAAAAAATCCCCTAAAAATACAAATATTAAATAAAAAATATTATCAAACTAAAATATAGTAGCCTACATTCATTTCATTAACAACAAAAAGAAAAGAAATGTGTTCCTTTTTGACCGACACGCGAAGAGCAGCGGCTGTTTAACGCGAAGTGACTGTGTGTGTGTGTGTGTGTGTGTGTGTGTGTGTGTGTGTGTGTGTGTGTGTGTGTGTGTCCTGCAGCTCTGTGCGACGCTCGGCTCCACCGGTGTGTGTTCCTTTGACCGTCTGGATGAACTCGGCCCCGTGTGTAAGTCCCCCATGACCCATGAACATCAGCGTGTGTAACTGCATGTGTGTGAGTGTGTCAGTGACGGTGTGTGTGTGTGTGTGCAGGTGCGCGCGAGGGGCTCTGGCTGCACGTGGACGCGGCGTACGCTGGATCTGCCCTCATCTGTCCTGAACTGCGCTATTTTCTCAACGGGATCGAGTTTGCAGATTCTTTCGTCTTCAACCCATCGAAGTGGATGATGGTTCATTTTGACTGTACAGCATTTTGGTGAGAGACACATTATTTCCTTTTATATTTTCCAGTTAGGAATTATAGACTCAACGAAAGAATTTACACCTAATTTACACATGAAAGAGTCTCTTCTGCTCACCAAGGCTGCGTTTCACATTGTTACAGTAAACAGTGTAATATTACTCCAGTGTAAATCAGCTGTTCTCTATGTGAATATACAGTAAAGTGTAATTTATTCCTGTGATCAAAGCTGAATGTTCAGCATCATTACTCCAGTCTTCAGTGTCACATGATCCTTCAGAAATCACTCTAATATGAGGATCTGATGATCAAGACACATTTATGATTATTATCAGTGTTGAAAGCATTTTGTGAAAACTGTCTTACAGTTTTTGTTTTTCAGGATTCTTTGATGAACAGAAAGTTCAAAAGAGCAGAATTTATTTTAAATAGAACATTATAAATGTCTTTACTGTCACTTTAAATCAGTTGAATGTGTCTGTAATGAATAAAAGCATTAATGAATGTTGTGAAGCCTGTGTTTGTAGTGTGTTTGTGAAGAGTGTGTTTGTGAAGAGTGTGTTTGTGAAGAGTGTGTTTGTGAAGAGTGTGTTTGTGAAGAGTGTGTTTGTGAAGAGTGTGTTTGTGAAGAGTGTGTTTGTGAAGAGTGTGTTTGTGAAGAGTGTTTGTGAAGAGTGTTTGTGAAGAGTGTGTTTGTGACGAGTGTGTTTGTGACGAGTGTGTTTGTGAAGAGTGTGTTTGTGACGAGTGTGTTTGTGAAGAGTGTTTGTGAAGAGTGTTTGTGACGAGTGTGTTTGTGACGAGTGTGTTTGTGAAGAGTGTGTTTGTGAAGAGTGTGTTTGTGAAGTGTTTGTGACGAGTGTGTTTGTGAAGAGTGTGTTTGTAAAGAGTGTTTGTGAAGAGTGTGTTTGTGAAGAGTGTGTTTGTGAAGAGTGTGTTTGTGAAGAGTGTGTTTGTGAAGAGTGTGTTTGTGAAGAGTGTTTGTGAAGAGTGTTTGTGAAGAGTGTGTTTGTGACGAGTGTGTTTGTGAAGAGTGTGTTTGTGAAGAGTGTTTGTGACGAGTGTGTTTGTGACGAGTGTGTTTGTGAAGAGTGTGTTTGTGAAGAGTGTGTTTGTGAAGTGTTTGTGACGAGTGTGTTTGTGAAGACTGTGTTTGTGAAGAGTGTGTTTGTGAAGAGTGTGTTTGTGAAGAGTGTGTTTGTGAAGAGTGTTTGTGAAGAGTGTGTTTGTGACGAGTGTGTTTGTGAAGACTGTGTTTGTGAAGACTGTGTTTGTGAAGAGTGTGTTTGTGAAGAGTGTGTTTGTAAAGAGTGTGTTTGTGAAGAGTGTGTTTGTAAAGAGTGTGTTTGTGAAGAGTGTGTTTGTGAAGAGTGTGTTTGTGAAGAGTGTGTTTGTGAAGAGTGTGTTTGTGAAGAGTGTGTTTGTGAAGAGTGTGTTTGTGAAGAGTGTTTGTGAAGAGTGTTTGTGAAGAGTGTGTTTGTGACGAGTGTGTTTGTGAAGAGTGTGTTTGTGACGAGTGTGTTTGTGAAGAGTGTTTGTGAAGAGTGTGTTTGTGAAGAGTGTGTTTGTGAAGAGTGTTTGTGACGAGTGTGTTTGTGAAGAGTGTGTTTGTGACGAGTGTGTTTGTGAAGAGTGTGTTTGTGAAGAGTGTGTTTGTGAAGAGTGTGTTTGTGAAGTGTTTGTGACGAGTGTGTTTGTGAAGAGTGTGTTTGTGAAGAGTGTGTTTGTGAAGAGTGTGTTTGTGAAGAGTGTGTTTGTGAAGAGTGTGTTTGTGAAGAGTGTGTTTGTGAAGAGTGTGTTTGTGAAGAGTGTGTTTGTGAAGAGTGTGTTTGTGAAGAGTGTGTTTGTGAAGAGTGTGTTTGTGAAGAGTGTGTTTGTGAAGAGTGTGTTTGTGAAGAGTGTGTTTGTGAAGAGTGTGTTTGTGAAGAGTGTGTTTGTGAAGAGTGTGTTTGTGAAGAGTGTGTTTGTGAAGAGTGTTTGTGACGAGTGTGTTTGTGAAGAGTGTGTTTGTGAAGAGTGTGTTTGTGAAGAGTGTGTTTGTGAAGTGTGTTTGTGACGAGTGTGTTTGTGACGAGTGTGTTTGTGACGAGTGTGTTTGTGACGAGTGTGTTTGTGAAGAGTGTGTTTGTGAAGAGTGTGTTTGTGAAGAGTGTGTTTGTGAAGAGTGTGTTTGTGAAGAGTGTGTTTGTGAAGAGTGTGTTTGTGAAGAGTGTGTTTGTGACGAGTGTGTTTGTGACGAGTGTGTTTGTGACGAGTGTGTTTGTGACGAGTGTGTTTGTGACGAGTGTGTTTGTGACGAGTGTTTGTGAAGAGTGTGTTTGTGAAGAGTGTGTTTGTGAAGAGTGTGTTTGTGAAGAGTGTGTTTGTGACGAGTGTGTTTGTGACGAGTGTGTTTGTGACGAGTGTTTGTGAAGAGTGTGTTTGTGAAGAGTGTGTTTGTGAAGAGTGTGTTTGTGAAGAGTGTGTTTGTGAAGAGTGTTTGTGAAGAGTGTGTTTGTGACGAGTGTGTTTGTGAAGAGTGTTTGTGACGAGTGTGTTTGTGACGAGTGTGTTTGTGAAGAGTGTGTTTGTGAAGAGTGTGTTTGTGAAGAGTGTGTTTGTGAAGAGTGTTTGTGAAGAGTGTGTTTGTGAAGAGTGTGTTTGTGAAGAGTGTTTGTGAAGAGTGTGTTTGTGACGAGTGTGTTTGTGAAGAGTGTTTGTGACGAGTGTGTTTGTGAAGACTGTGTTTGTGAAGAGTGTTTGTGAAGAGTGTGTTTGTGACGAGTGTGTTTGTGAAGAGTGTGTTTGTGAAGAGTGTGTTTGTGAAGACTGTGTTTGTGAAGACTGTGTTTGTGAAGAGTGTGTTTGTGAAGAGTGTTTGTGAAGAGTGTGTTTGTGACGAGTGTGTTTGTGAAGAGTGTGTTTGTGAAGAGTGTGTTTGTGAAGACTGTGTTTGTGAAGACTGTGTTTGTGAAGAGTGTGTTTGTGAAGAGTGTGTTTGTGAAGAGTGTGTTTGTGAAGAGTGTGTTTGTGAAGAGTGTGTTTGTGAAGACTGTGTTTGTGAAGAGTGTGTTTGTGAAGAGTGTGTTTGTGAAGAGTGTGTTTGTGAAGAGTGTGTTTGTGAAGAGTGTGTTTGTGAAGAGTGTGTTTGTGAAGAGTGTGTTTGTGAAGAGTGTGTTTGTGAAGAGTGTGTTTGTGAAGAGTGTGTTTGTGAAGAGTGTGTTTGTGAAGAGTGTGTTTGTGAAGAGTGTTTGTGAAGAGTGTGTTTGTGACGAGTGTGTTTGTGAAGAGTGTGTTTGTGAAGAGTGTTTGTGACGAGTGTGTTTGTGAAGAGTGTGTTTGTGAAGAGTGTGTTTGTGAAGAGTGTTTGTGACGAGTGTGTTTGTGAAGAGTGTGTTTGTGACGAGTGTGTTTGTGACGAGTGTGTTTGTGACGAGTGTGTTTGTGAAGAGTGTGTTTGTGAAGAGTGTGTTTGTGAAGAGTGTGTTTGTGACGAGTGTGTTTGTGACGAGTGTGTTTGTGAAGAGTGTGTTTGTGAAGAGTGTGTTTGTGAAGAGTGTGTTTGTGACGAGTGTGTTTGTGACGAGTGTGTTTGTGACGAGTGTTTGTGAAGAGTGTGTTTGTGAAGAGTGTGTTTGTGACGAGTGTGTTTGTGACGAGTGTGTTTGTGACGAGTGTGTTTGTGACGAGTGTGTTTGTGACGAGTGTGTTTGTGACGAGTGTGTTTGTGACGAGTGTGTTTGTGACGAGTGTGTTTGTGACGAGTGTGTTTGTGACGAGTGTTTGTGAAGAGTGTGTTTGTGAAGAGTGTGTTTGTGAAGAGTGTGTTTGTGACGAGTGTGTTTGTGAAGAGTGTGTTTGTGAAGAGTGTGTTTGTGAAGAGTGTGTTTGTGAAGAGTGTGTTTGTGAAGAGTGTGTTTGTGAAGAGTGTGTTTGTGAAGAGTGTGTTTGTGACGAGTGTGTTTGTGACGAGTGTGTTTGTGACGAGTGTGTTTGTGACGAGTGTTTGTGAAGAGTGTGTTTGTGAAGAGTGTGTTTGTGAAGAGTGTGTTTGTGACGAGTGTGTTTGTGACGAGTGTGTTTGTGACGAGTGTGTTTGTGACGAGTGTGTTTGTGACGAGTGTTTGTGAAGAGTTTGTTTGTGAAGAGTGTGTTTGTGAAGAGTGTGTTTGTGAAGAGTGTGTTTGTGACGAGTGTGTTTGTGACGAGTGTGTTTGTGACGAGTGTGTTTGTGAAGAGTGTGTTTGTGACGAGTGTTTTTGAAGACTGTGTCTGAACCGCAGGGTGAAGAATAAGATGAAGCTTCAGCAGACGTTCACCGTCGACCCGCTTTACCTTCGACACGACAACTCAGACGCCACTGACTTCATGGTGCGCTCGCAACACACACTCATGATCAGTGTGTTTACCCGTGTGTTTACCCGTGTGTTTACCCGTGTGTTTACCCGTGTGTTTACCCGTGTTTACCCGTCTGTTTACCCGTGTGTTTACCCGTGTGTTTACCCGTGTGTTTACCCGTGTGTTTACCCGCGTGTTTACCCGTGTGTTTATCCGTGTGTTTATCCGTGTGTTTATCCGTGTTTACCCGTGTGTTTACCCGTGTGTTTACCCGTGTGTTTACCCGTGTGTTTACCCGTCTGTTTACCCGTGTGTTTACCCGTGTGTTTACCCGTGTTTACCCGTCTGTTTACCCGTGTGTTTACCCGTGTGTTTACCCGTGTGTTTATCCGTGTGTTTATCCGTGTTTACCCGTGTGTTTACCCGTGTGTTTACCCGTGTGTTTATCCGTGTGTTTACCCGTGTGTTTACCCGTGTGTTTACCCGTGTGTTTACCCGTGTGTTTACCCGTGTTTACCCGTGTGTTTACCCGTGTTTACCCGTCTGTTTACCCGTGTGTTTACCCGTGTGTTTACCCGTCTGTTTACCCGTGTGTTTACCCGTGTGTTTACCCGTGTGTTTACCCGTGTTTACCCGTCTGTTTACCCGTGTGTTTACCCGTGTGTTTACCCGTGTGTTTACCCGTGTGTTTACCCGTGTGTTTACCCGTGTTTACCCGTCTGTTTACCCGTGTGTTTACCCGTGTGTTTACCCGTGTGTTTACCCGTGTGTTTACCCGCGTGTTTATCCGCGTGTTTATCCGCGTGTTTATCCGCGTGTTTATCCGCGTGTTTACCCGTGTGTTTATCCGTGTTTACCCGTGTTTACCCGTGTGTTTACCCGTGTGTTTACCCGTGTGTTTACCCGTGTGTTTATCCGTGTGTTTACCCGTGTGTTTACCCGTGTGTTTACCCATGTGTTTACCCGTGTGTTTACCCGTCTGTTTACCCGTGTGTTTACCCGTCTGTTTACCCGTGTGTTTACCCGTCTGTTTACCCGTGTGTTTACCCGTGTGTTTACCCGTGTGTTTACCCGTGTGTTTACCCATGTGTTTACCCGTGTGTTTACCCGTCTGTTTACCCGTGTGTTTACCCGTGTGTTTACCCGTGTGTTTACCCGTGTGTTTACCCGTCTGTTTACCCGTGTGTTTACCCGTCTGTTTACCCGTGTGTTTACCCGTCTGTTTACCCGTGTGTTTACCCGTGTGTTTACCCGTGTGTTTACCCGTGTGTTTACCCGTGTGTTTACCCATGTGTTTACCCGTGTGTTTACCCGTCTGTTTACCCGTGTGTTTACCCGTGTGTTTACCCGTGTGTTTACCCGTGTGTTTACCCGTGTGTTTATCCGTGTGTGTTTACCCGTCTGTTTACCCGTGTGTTTACCCGTGTGTTTACCCGTGTGTTTACCCGTGTGTTTACCCGTGTGTGTTTACCCGTGTTTACCCGTCTGTTTATCCGTGTGTTTACCCGTGTGTTTGTGTTTACCCTTGTGTTTACCCGTGTTTACCCGTCTGTTTACCCGTGTCTTTACCCGTGTGTGTTTACCCGTGTTTACCCGTGTGTTTACCCGTCTGTTTATCCGTGTGTTTACCCGTGTGTTTACCCGTGTGTTTACCCGTGTGTTTACCCGTGTGTTTACCCCTGTTTACCTGTGTGTTTACCCGTCTGTTTATCCGTGTGTTTACTCGTGTGTTTGTGTTTACCCGTGTGTTTACCCGTCTGTTTATCCGTGTGTTTACCCGTGTTTAACCGTCTGTTTATCCGTGTGTTTACCCGTGTGTTTGTGTTTACCCGTGTGTTTACCCGTGTGTGTTTACCCGTGTGTGTTTACCCGTGTGTTTACCCGTGTGTGTTTACCCGTGTGTGTTTACCCATGTGTTTACCCGTCTGTTTACCCGTGTGTTTACCCGTGTGTGTTTACCCGTGTGTTTACCCATGTTTACCCATGTGTTTACCCGTCTGTTTACCCGTGTGTTTACCCGTGTGTGTTTACCCGTGTTTACCCGTCTGTTTATCCGTGTGTTTACCCGTGTGTTTGTGTTTACCCCTGTGTTTACCCGTGTGTTTACCCGTGTGTTTATCCGTGTGTGTTTACCCGTTTGTGTTTACCGGTGTGTTTACCCATGTGTTTACCCGTGTGTTTACCCGTGTGTGTTTACCCGTGTTTACCCGTCTGTTTATCCGTGTGTTTGTGTTTACCCGTCTGTTTATCCGTGTGTTTACCCGTGTGTTTGTGTTTACCCATGTGTTTACCCGTGTGTTTACCCGTGTGTTTACCCGTGTGTTTACCCGTGTGTTTATCCGTGTGTTTTTACCCGTGTGTGTTTACCCGTGTGTTTACCCATGTGTTTACCCGTGTGTGTTTACCCGTGTTTACCCGTCTGTTTATCCGTGTGTTTGTGTTTACCCGTCTGTTTATCCGTGTGTTTACCCGTGTGTTTGTGTTTACCCGTGTGTTTACCCGTGTGTTTGTGTTTACCCATGTGCTTACCCGTGTGTTTACCCGTGTGTGTTTACCCGTGTTTACCCGTCTGTTTATCCGTGTGTTTACCCGTGTGTTTACCCGTGTGTTTACCCGTGTGTGTTTACCCGTCTGTTTATCCGTGTGTTTACCCGTGTGTTTGTGTTTACCCGTGTGTTTACCCGTCTGTTTATCCGTGTGTTTACCCGTGTTTACCCGTCTGTTTATCCGTGTGTTTACCCGTGTGTTTGTGTTTACCCATGTGTTTACCCGTGTGTTTACCCGTGTGTGTTTACCCGTGTTTACCCGTCTGTTTATCCGTGTGTTTACCCGTGTGTTTACCCGTGTGTTTACCCGTGTGTTTACCCGTGTGTTTACCCGTGTGTGTTTACCCGTGTGTTTACCCGTGTTTAACCGTCTGTTTATCCGTGTGTTTACCCGTGTGTTTGTGTTTACCCATGTGTTTACCCGTGTGTGTTTACCCGTGTGTGTTTACCCGTGTGTTTACCCGTGTGTGTTTACCCGTGTGTTTACCCATGTGTTTACCCGTGTGTTTACCCATGTGTTTACCCGTCTGTTTACCCGTGTGTTTACCCGTGTGTGTTTACCCGTGTGTTTACCCATGTTTACCCATGTGTTTACCCGTCTGTTTACCCGTGTGTTTACCCGTGTGTGTTTACCCGTGTTTACCCGTCTGTTTATCCGTGTGTTTACCCGTGTGTTTGTGTTTACCCCTGTGTTTACCCGTGTGTTTACCCGTGTGTTTATCCGTGTGTGTTTACCCGTGTGTGTTTACCGGTGTGTTTACCCATGTGTTTACCCGTGTGTTTACCCGTGTGTGTTTACCCGTGTTTACCCGTCTGTTTATCCGTGTGTTTGTGTTTACCCGTCTGTTTATCCGTGTGTTTACCCGTGTGTTTGTGTTTACCCATGTGTTTACCCGTGTGTTTACCCGTGTGTTTACCCGTGTGTTTATCCGTGTGTTTTTACCCGTGTGTGTTTACCCGTGTGTTTACCCATGTGTTTACCCGTGTGTTTACCCGTGTGTGTTTACCCGTGTTTACCCGTCTGTTTATCCGTGTGTTTGTGTTTACCCGTCTGTTTATCCGTGTGTTTACCCGTGTGTTTGTTTACCCGTGTGTTTACCCGTGTGTTTACCCGTGTGTTTGTGTTTACCCATGTGCTTACCCGTGTGTTTACCCGTGTGTGTTTACCCGTGTGTGTTTACCCGTGTTTACCCGTCTGTTTATCCGTGTGTTTACCCGTGTGTTTACCCGTGTGTTTACCCGTGTGTGTTTACCCGTGTGTTTACCCATGTGTTTACCCATGTGTTTACCCGTCTGTTTACCCGTGTGTTTACCCGTGTGTGTTTACCCGTGTGTTTACCCGTGTGTTTACCCATGTGTTTACCCGTGTGTTTACCCGTGTGTTTACCCGTCTGTTTATCCGTGTGTTTACCCGTGTGTTTACCCGTGTGTTTACCCGTGTGTTTACCCGTGTGTGTTTACCCGTCTGTTTATCCGTGTGTTTACCCGTGTGTTTGTGTTTACCCGTGTGTTTACCCGTCTGTTTATCCGTGTGTTTACCCGTGTTTACCCGTCTGTTTATCCGTGTGTTTACCCGTGTGTTTGTGTTTACCCATGTGTTTACCCGTGTGTTTACCCGTGTGTGTTTACCCGTGTTTACCCGTCTGTTTATCCGTGTGTTTACCCGTGTGTTTACCCGTGTGTTTACCCGTGTGTGTTTACCCGTGTGTTTACCCATGTGTTTACCCATGTGTTTACCCGTCTGTTTACCCGTGTGTTTACCCGTGTGTGTTTACCCGTGTGTTTACCCGTGTGTTTACCCGTGTGTTTACCCGTCTGTTTACCCGTGTGTTTACCCGTGTGTGTTTACCCGTGTGTTTACCCGTGTGTTTACCCATGTGTTTACCCGTCTGTTTACCCGTGTGTTTACCCGCGTGTTTACCCGTGTGTGTTTACCCGTGTTTACCCGTCTGTTTATCCGTGTGTTTACCCGTGTGTTTGTTTACCCGTGTGTTTACCCGTGTGTTTATCCGTGTGTGTTTACCCGTGTTTTTACCCGTCTGTTTACCAGTGTGTTTACCCGTGTGTTTACCCGTGTGTGTTTACCCGTCTGTTTACCCGTCTGTTTACCCGTCTGTTTACCCGTCTGTTTACCCGTCTGTTTACCCGTCTGTTTACGTGTGTTTACCCGTGTGTTTACCCGTCTGTTTACCCGTGTGTTTACCCGTCTGTTTACCCGTCTGTTTACGTGTGTTTACCCGTCTGTTTACCCGTGTGTTTACCCGTCTGTTTACCCGTGTGTTTACCCGTGTGTTTACCCGTCTGTTTACCCGTGTGTTTACCCATGTGTTTACCCGTCTGTTTACCCGTGTGTTTACCCGTCTGTTTACCCGTCTGTTTACCCATGTGTTTACCCGTCTGTTTACCCGTGTGTTTACCCATGTGTTTACCCGTCTGTTTACCCGTCTGTTTACCCGTCTGTTTACCCGTCTGTTTACCCGTCTGTTTACCCGTCTGTTTACCCGTGTGTTTACCCATGTGTTTACCCGTCTGTTTACCCGTGTGTTTACCCGTGTGTTCAGCACTGGCAGATCTCTCTGAGTCGCCGCTTCCGCTCCCTGAAGCTGTGGTTCGTGATGCGCTGCTTCGGTCTGAAGAACCTGCAGGAACACATACGACACGTGAGACGCCGCATCATCACGCTCACACACACACTTCACAAACCCTCCTACGGTCACACACTTACACACTTAATGACTGAACACTCAGGGCCCTATCATACATCTGGGCGCGACACAAGTGTGTTTTGCTAGTTTAAGACCGACGCGGTTTTCATTTTCTCGTCCTGCGCCACGTTGTTTAAATAGCAAATGCATTTGCACCCGTCTGTGGGCCATGAGCTGCTGGTCTGAGAAGAGTGTGTGTTCAGGCTCATTGATGGACCGTTGCTATTTTGAGGAACTGAAATAGACTGTATTGGTCACAATTGGTCGCAATATTTTTTTTGTTATTTAAAGAGCGCGTTAGTAATATGAGGCTATAGGCGGGTCCACAACGCTCTACACTCTGCTTATTACACACAAAGGTTATTACTAGGGCTGTCAGTTAAACGTGTTATTAACGGCGTTAACGCAAACCCATTTTAATGGCGTTAATTTTTTTATCGCGCGATTAACTCTCTTTTTGGCCTAACAAACTTTGTCGTTTTTTTCCACATGCTTTTGCAACATGGCTTGCGCCGCGCGAGGACGTTTTGTTGCTTCGTCGACCAAAGCGCAAGCGGATCTAGCTAGACCGGAAACAAAACAACAGGCACGCCGCACACACTTGTTTGGGCTTGCGAGCCGGCCAAATAGTTGGTTAACGCTACGTTTAGAGTGGATGACGAGCGCGAGACGCCGAAATGGATGCCAATAAGATTCTGAATGGAAAGTTTACTTTTAAAAGTTGCCAAATGGTTCCATTGACAAGACCAAAGGGATCTGTGTGTGTTGTCGTTGTGAACTGAGCTATCATCATCGCAGCACGTCCAGTCTGAAACACCACTTGATGATGGCCAAGCACACACACACACACACACACACACAGCTAATGTGAATTCTCCGCCCCCTCGTCAATATCAGGACCTCGTCAGGATTTCTTTCACCCTTTTATTGATGGACAGTGTTATATTGTGTGAGAGATTATTTGCTCCAGGTGAGAATGTTAGTGTGAATTTGAACACAGTATATGGCAATATTGTTTTCAATAAAAAACATTTGCACAAAGCAAGCCGATCCAGTTTTACATGTTGATAAGAGCATTAAAATGAGAAAAAATAATGGGACAAAAAGAAATCAAGAGACATTTAGAATAGATAAAAATGTGCGATTAATTGCGATTAAATATTTTAATTGTTTGACAGCACTAGTTATTACACACTCTGCTTATTACACACACAGGTTATTACACACTCTGCTTATTACACACACAGGTTATTACACACTCTGCTTATTACACACACAGGTTATTACATACACACTCTGCTTATTACACACACAGGTTATTACACACTCTGCTTATTACACACACAGGTTATTACACACTCTGCTTATTACACACACAGGTTATTACATACACACTCTGCTTATTACACACACAGGTTATTACATACACACTCTGCTTATTACACACACAGGTTATTACATACACACTCTGCTTATTACACACACAGGTTATTACACACTCTGCTTATTACACACACAGGTTATTACACACTCTGCTTATTACACACACAGGTTATTACACACTCTGCTTATTACACACACAGGTTATTACACACTCTGCTTATTACACACACAGGTTATTACACACTCTGCTTATTACACACACAGGTTATTACACACTCTGCTTATTACACACACAGGTTATTACACACTCTGCTTATTACACACACAGGTTATTACACACTCTGCTTATTACACACACAGGTTATTACACACTCTGCTTATTACACACACAGGTTATTACATACACACTCTGCTTATTACACACACAGGTTATTACACACTCTGCTTATTACACACACAGGTTATTACACACTCTGCTTATTACACACACAGGTTATTACATACACACTCTGCTTATTACACACACAGGTTATTACATACACACTCTGCTTATTACACACACAGGTTATTACATACACACTCTGCTTATTACACACACAGGTTATTACATACACACTCTGCTTATTACACACACAGGTTATTACACACTCTGCTTATTACACACACAGGGACATGCAGCCACACACAAACATGCCAAATATTACCAATAAATGGATTACAATGTAAAAGATTATTGTGTACATAAAGATATGGTGAATCCGACTTGTCCCGTAGATGTTCTGCTGCTCGCAGACACACACTCACACACACACAGCTTTAACCTCACGCACGAGCAGATCGGCTAATTCCTCCATGTAAATAGCGAATCCGCCATGCGAGCGCAACTGGCTTTTAAAGGGAATGGGACATGAGACTGATTGTTTTATTTCACGTTACGCCCAAAACACACACATTACTCATTAAGAGAATAGAGACAAAACACACACATTACTCATTAAGAGAATAGGGACAAAACACACACATTACTCATTAAGAGAATAGAGACAAAACACACCCATTACTCATTAAGAGAATAGAGACAACACACACATTACTCATTAAGAGAATAGACACAACACACACATTACTCATTAAGAGAATAGAGACAACACACACATTACTCATTAAGAGAATAGAGACAACACACACACATTACTCATCAAGAGAATAGGGACAACACACACATTACTCATTAAGAGAATAGAGACAACACACACACATTACTCATCAAGAGAATAGGGACAACACACACATTACTCATTAAGAGAATAGAGACAACACACACACATTACTCATTCAAGAGAATAGAGACAAAACACACACATTACTCATCAAGAGAATAGGGACAACACACACATTACTCATTAAGAGAATAGAGACAACACACACACATTACTCATCAAGAGAATAGGGACAACACACACATTACTCATTAAGAGAATAGAGACAACACACACACATTACTCATTAAGAGAATAGACACAACACACACATTACTCATTAAGAGAATAGAGACAACACACACATTACTCATTAAGAGAATAGAGACAACACACACACATTACTCATCAAGAGAATAGGGACAACACACACATTACTCATTAAGAGAATAGAGACAACACACACACATTACTCATCAAGAGAATAGGGACAACACACACATTACTCATTAAGAGAATAGAGACAACACACACACATTACTCATTCAAGAGAATAGAGACAAAACACACACATTACTCATTAAGAGAATAGAGACAACACACACACATTACTCATTAAGAGAATAGAGACAACACACACACATTACTCATCAAGAGAATAGGGACAACACACACATTACTCATTAAGAGAATAGAGACAACACACACACATTACTCATTCAAGAGAATAGAGACAAAACACACACATTACTCATTAAGAGAATAGAGACAACACACACACATTACTCATTAAGAGAATAGGGACGACCCTTTTAGACCAGCGCCGGGAGCGCCGACCCTTTTTCCCGTCGTTAAACGCACTTGCACCGTGAGCTTTAGACCATGAGCTTAGATCCTTAAATAGGGCCCTCAGTGTGAGTTCAACACATCCACTGATGTTCACAGGGATTTGAGGCTAAAGCTAGGAATGCTCATGACATGTCAGTGATGATGTGTTTCCTGTGATGTCAGAGCGTGGAGATGGCGAAGCTGTTCGAGTCTCTGGTCCAAAACGACACAAACTTCCAGATCCCAGCGCAGCGGCACCTCGGCCTGGTCGTCTTCTGCCTACGAGTGAGAGAAAGACCGCAGATATAATCTAAAATCACAGGAAATCATGAGAATAACATGAGATTCATGGTGCTTATTGATTATAGATCTTATGAAAAGACACCTGTGGTGGAATAAAACGCTGAGGACGTTTCTCAGTGAGATCGTATTCAAATGTCGTAGTATTTTTAAAACATGATCTTTTTCCTCTGTCTTGTTTTCCAGCAGAAATATCTAAACATTCTTAAATCAAGATAAATTTACTGGAGAAGCAGAATGACCTCGTTTTCTGAGAAATGCATCAAAATGAAATTAAATTAAAAAAAAAATTTTTTCAAAGTGTAATACTTATTTTATCCAATGCAGACATACATATATTTTTTTTCTCACTTTATTTTGATGCATTTTTCAGACTTTTTATCTTCGGTCATTTTTCTTCTCCAGTAAATGTATCTTGATTTAAGAACATTTGGTAACACTTGTCATGACAAAGACAGGTTATGATG
>JARWKJ010000006.1:412381-424881 GCA_029959095.1 Rhinichthys osculus | reverse complement strand
ACCTCTCACTGCACATCTCACTGCACCTCTCACTGCACATCTCACTGCACCTCTCACTGCACCTCTCACTGCACCTCTCACTGCACATCTCACTGCACCTCTCACTGCACCTCTCACTGCACCTCTCACTGCACCTCTCACTGCACATCTCACTGCACCTCTCACTGCACATCTCACTGCACCTCTCACTGCACCTCTCACTGCATATCTCACTGCACCTCTCACTGCACCTCTCACTGCATATCTCACTGCAGCTCTCACTGCACCTCTCACTGCATCACTCACTGCACCTCTCACTGCATATCTCACTGCACCTCTCACTGCTCCTGCTATTCTCCCTGGGCCCCTTGCTCTTACTCTTCTTTGTCCAGACATTACAGTGTTTGTCTTTTTCTGTTTCTGTTTCCAAAAACATCACTCCTCAAAGTCCTAATTTTACTGTATAAGTGTCAATGTAATAGAAAAAAATTGGGTAATTTTGGGTTGGCCCAATTTACCCAACATAAATCAGCTGTGTGTCAATTATTCAATTGTTATTTTGCTGAGATATAATGTTTTTGGAACTGATATCATTGCAAAAGCAGAGGTTTTTATACTGTATCTAAGGTTTGGAATATTGTTTTTGCTATTGTGGGATGGTGTGTGTTAACATTCGCAAATACTACAAAAACAATCCATAATTTTGTTGTGAGGTATAACTTGTCTGTTAAGAAAATGTAAGCATTGTGGAAATGTGTTCACTGACTGCATATTGTGTGAAAACGACATGAAATGTGTGAATGGTATGGCCACAATAGACCGATGCTGTGCTAATTGTGTTTAGAGTTTTGAAAATGTGACTACTGGTTAGACAAACGCTTGTTAGCGACTGAAAAAAACTGTAATATAAACACATTTACTTTAAAACATACTTATTTATTGATAAAAGGTGTCCAAAAAATGAATACATTGAATAAAACACTTATTAAAAAGATAAAATGTTTAATTTCTTTGCCTGCATGTGATCCATGAAGGCTTGTTTCCACCACAGAATAAAATTAAAAATAAAACAAGGTAATTTTCTCTCGCAATTCAGAATTTTTTCTTGCAAATGTTTTTATTTTAATTCCTTGGCAGAAACAGGCTTCCGTAGTCATGTGACCGACATCATGCATGTGTTGTTAAATTATTGACATATCGAATTTCAGAGAGGCTAAAAACTGTTGGGATTTTGGCTGACAAACATGTTTCATGTGAATCCCTGATGTGGAGTCATGTGAAGTTATTTATAATACTACTATTAATGTACCATTTGAATTCTTTATGTATGTGATCAGTGTTAGTCAGAGTCTGAAGTGTCCGTCACTGATGGATCTGAACTTCTCATCCGTCAGGACTCGACCCCGTCCTGCACCAGCTGACCTTTGACCTGTCTGAAGGTTCGGGTCGAACCCGTCCTGCACCAGATGACCTTTGACCTGTCTGAAGATTCGGGTCGAACCCGTCCTGCACCAGATGACCTTTGACCTGTCTGAAGGTTCGGGTCGAACCCGTCCTGCACCAGCTGACCTTTGACCTGTCTGAAGGTTCGGGTCGAACCCGTCCTGCACCAGATGACCTTTGACCTGTCTGAAGGTTTGGGTCGAACCCGTCCTGCACCAGCTGACCTTTGACCTGTCTGAAGGTTCGGGTCGACCCCGTCCTGCACCAGCTGACCTTTAACCTGTCTGAAGGTTCGGGTCGAACCCGTCCTGCACCAGATGACCTTTGACCTGTCTGAAGGTTCGGGTTTGAACCCGTCCTGCACCAGCTGACCTTTGACCTGTCTGAAGGTTCGGGTCGAACCCGTCCTGCACCAGATGACCTTTGACCTGTCTGAAGGTTCGGGTCGAACCCGTCCTGCACCAGCTGACCTTTGACCTGTCTGAAGGTTCGGGTCGAACCCGTCCTGCACCAGCTGACCTTTGACCTGTCTGAAGGTTCGGGTCGAACCCGTCCTGCACCAGATGACCTTTGACCTGTCTGAAGATTCGGGTCGAACCCGTCCTGCACCAGATGACCTTTGACCTGTCTGAAGGTTCGGGTCGAACCCGTCCTGCACCAGCTGACCTTTGACCTGTCTGAAGGTTCGGGTCGAACCCGTCCTGCACCAGATGACCTTTGACCTGTCTGAAGGTTTGGGTCGAACCCGTCCTGCACCAGCTGACCTTTGACCTGTCTGAAGGTTCGGGTCGACCCCGTCCTGCACCAGCTGACCTTTAACCTGTCTGAAGGTTCGGGTCGAACCCGTCCTGCACCAGATGACCTTTGACCTGTCTGAAGGTTCGGGTTTGAACCCGTCCTGCACCAGCTGACCTTTGACCTGTCTGAAGGTTCGGGTCGAACCCGTCCTGCACCAGATGACCTTTGACCTGTCTGAAGGTTCGGGTCGAACCCGTCCTGCACCAGCTGACCTTTGACCTGTCTGAAGGTTCGGGTCGAACCCGTCCTGCACCAGCTGACCTTTGACCTGTCTGAAGGTTCGGGTCGAACCCGTCCTGCACCAGATGACCTTTGACCTGTCTGAAGGTTCGGGTCGAACCCGTCCTGCACCAGCTGACCTTTGACCTGTCTGAAGGTTCGGGTCGAACCCGTCCTGCACCAGCTGACCTTTGACCTGTCTGAAGGTTCGGGTCGAACCCGTCCTGCACCAGATGACCTTTGACCTGTCTGAAGGTTCCCGTCACATCCGGCTCGTCCTGAGGAGGAATCAAACATGAGCTTCGACTTTCTCTCTCACAATTCAAACTTTTTTCTCAGAATTGTAAGAATTGTCCAAATTCTGAGAAATAAACTCGCAACTCCAAAAAAAGAAAAGTTCCAGTTATGTGTTTTATTGTGAAATGTTTCTTATTCACAGCCAAAAAATAAAAATACTGAAACCAAATGATTTTCAAGTTTTGATCAATATTGAATTTGTTTAGTTTGTAATATCACTGACTGCTTCCTCATTCAGCTCCTGATCTCAACTAAACTGGTTCCCGAACAGTTGGTTAAAGGGATAGATAGAGATAGAAAGATACACTCACCTAAAGGATTATTAGGAACACCATCAAGTCAAGTCATCTTCATTTATATAGCGCTTTTAACAATGGGGATTGTTTCAAAGCAGCTTTACAGAGATAAACATACAATTTACGGTAACAGAGATTGTTTTGGCTTTATAGCGATTTTGAATAATGTTATTTCCGGCTAAAGTTGGTTTTGATTGATTCACTTCCAGCAAAATTATCATTTGTTATTACATTAGGGCCCACTAAGACGACGGCGTTCTCTCTAAACAGACTTTAAACTGAACCTGTGACCTGATGGCGTTCACATGCGCATTAAGAATTGATTCTATAGTTATATTCGTTTGAATATGTGTGCGCAGGTTTGTAATTTCCCCACAAACCATGCCTAAACAAACTACTTGTCTTGCCTATAAATTAGATCCAGAATTTTATTTTATCACTTCGAGGTACGCGAACCGGATTTCAACAACGCTTTATCTGTAGAGTGGGAAAGGGATCCTCCATAGGGAGAGGATAGTGGACACTTCAGCACTGCACTGTCATCGGGTCCAGGCGAATCTCCTTCGTCAGATCTGGAGTGTGTGTGTGTGTGTGTGTCCAGGCAAATCTCCTTCGTCAGATCTGGACACGGCCTGGATCCGGCAGGCTGCGGGAAAACCTCGGGATAAACAAAGACACTAATATTAGCGTAGATGCCATTCTTCTTATGATGTAACGAGTACATCAGGATTTAAGGGAAGTGTTCCCAGTTCCGGCTGACCTAATCTATGCAGCCTAACATTGAGTTATAGAAGTCTATAGTGTATTATGTGTATGCTAGGTCAAAGAGATGTGTTTTTAGTCTAGCTTTGAACTGACAGAGTGTGTCTGCTTCCCGGACAATGGTAGGAAGATTGTTCCAGAGTTTTGGTGCTAAATAGGAAAAGGATCTCCCGCCTGCAGTCGATTGAGATTTACATTTACATTTATTCATTTAGCTGACGCTTTTATCCAAAGCGACTTACAATTGCTATATATGTCAGAGGTCGCACGCCTCTGGAGCAACAAGGGGTTAAGTGTCTTGCTCAGGGACACATTGGTGTCTCACAGTGGATTCGAACCTGGGTCTCTCACACCAAAGGCATGTGTCTTATTCACTGCGCCATCACCACCCCCTAGATATTCTAGGTATTATCAACTGGCCGGAGTTTTGAGATCGCAATAGACGTGAAGGACTATAATGCTTAAAGAGCTCGCTCAAGCACTGGGAGCTAAACCATTTAGTGCTTTGTAAGTAATCAGCAATATTTTAAAATTTATACGATGTTTAATAGGCAGCCAATGCAGTGTTGACAGAACCGGGCTAATATGGTCATACTCCCTGGTCATTAATGCAATTATCTAATCAACCAATCACATGGCAGTTGCTTCAGTGCATTTAGGGGTGTGGTCCTGGTCAAGACAATCTCCTGAACTCCAAACTGAATGTCAGAATGGGAAAGAAAGGTGATTTAAGCAATTTTGAGCGTGGCATGGTTGTTGGTGCCAGACGGGCCGGTCTGAGTATTTCACAATCTGCTCAGTTACTGGGATTTTCACGCACAACCATTTCTAGGGTTTACAAAGAATGGTGTGAAAAGGGAAAAACATCCAGTATGCGGCAGTCCTGTGGGCGAAAATGCCTTGTTGATGCTAGAGGTCAGAGGAGAATGGGCCGACTGATTCAAGCTGATAGAAGAGCAACTTTGACTGAAATAATCACTCGTTACAACCGAGGTATGCAGCAAAGCATTTGTGAAGCCACAACACGCACAACCTTGAGGCGGATGGGCTACAACAGCAGAAGACCCCACCGGGTACCACTCATCTCCACTACAAATAGGAAAAAGAGGCTATAATTTGCAAGAGCTCACCAAAATTGGACAGTTGAAGACTGGAAAAATGTTGCCTGGTCTGATGAGTCTCGATTTCTGTTGAGATATTCAGATGGTAGAGTCAGAATTTGGCGTAAACAGAATGAGAACATGGATCCATCATGCCTTGTTACCACTGTGCAGGCTGGTGGTGGTGGTGTAATGGTGTGGGGGATGTTTTCTTGGCACACTTTAGGCCCCTTAGTGCCAATTGGGCATCGTTTAAATGCCACGGCCTACCTGAGCATTGTTTATGACCATGTCCATCCCTTTATGGCCACCATGTACCCATGCTCTGATGGCTACTTCCAGCAGGATAATGCACCATGTCACAAAGCTCGAATCATTTCAAATTGGTTTCTTGAACATGACAATGAGTTCACTGTACTAAAATGGCCCCCACAGTCACCAGATCTCAACCCAATAGAGCATCTTTGGGATGTGGTGGAACGGGAGCTTCGTGCCCTGGATGTGCATCCCACAAATCTCCATCAACTGCAAGATGCTATCCTATCAATATGGGCCAACATTTCTAAAGAATGCTTTCAGCACCTTGTTGAATCAATGCCACGTAGAATTAAGGCAGTTCTGAAGGCGAAAGGGGGTCAAACACAGTATTAGTATGGTGTTCCTAATAATCCTTTAGGTGAGTGTAGATAGATAGATAGAGATAGAAATATAGATAGAGATAGATAGATGATAGATAGATAGATAGATAGATAGATAGATAGATAGATAGATAGATAGATAGATAGATAGATAGAGATAGATAGATAAATAGATAGATAGATAGACAGATAGATAGATAGATAGATAGATAGATAGATAAAAAGATAGATAGATAGATAAATAGATAGAGATAGATAGATAGATAGATAGATAGATAGATAAAAAGATAGATAGATAGATAAATAGATAGAGATAGATAGATAGATAGATAGATAGATAGATAGATAGATAGATAGATAGATAGATAGATAGATAGATAGAAAGATAGATAGATAGATAGATAGATAGATAGAGATAGATAGATAGATAGATAAATAGATAGACAGATAGATAGATAGATAGATAGATAGATAGATAGATAGATAGATAGATAAAAAGATAGATAGATAGATAAATAGATAGAGATAAATAGATAGAGATAGATAGATAGATAGATAGATAGATAGATAGATAGATAGATAGATAGATAGATACATAGATAGATAGATAGATAGATAGATAGATAGATAGATAGATAGATAGATAGATAGATAGATAGATAGATAAAAAGATAGATAGATAGATAAATAGATAGAGATAAATAGATAGAGATAGATAGATAGATAGATAGATAGATAGATAGATAGATAGATAGATAGATAGATAGATACACAGATAGATAGATAGAAAGATAGATAGATAGATAGATAGATAGATAGATAGATAGATAGATAGATAGATAGATAGATAGATAGATAGATAGATAGATAGACAGATAGACAGACAGACCTTTGGAGTGAGTTTCGCGGTTTATGGCTGTAAAGCAAATGTTTGATTGACCAATCAGTGCGAAAGGCGGTGACTGACAGCTGTCAATCACTTTCCCACAATCACTTACTCCTTCGAACATGTCATAACCGTTTTGGAAACATGTCATGTGGTGTTCACTGATCATAGACACCGCAAACACAGAATGTGTGCTTAAGTCACCATGAGGCTGAGTGCTCTCAACTTTGATTTATGAAATTCAAGATGGAATATTTTGTGAATACACATGTGCTGTTTATCTTCGTTACTCATGTTGGTTGTTCATAACGTTACACAGACATTAAGTTTACTCGTCGTGACCCTGCTTGATATAAATGTTCGGTTTATCACAGATTCGCATCATGTCATCAAGATGTTATCCTTTATTTACAATACTGGCTCAATAAGGTTACATTAAGTATAATGTTTATTACATGGATTTCATAGACTGCATGATCATGTTTTTTGACAAGCTTCGTAACATCAGTAACAAAAATACACACAAGAACAAAATATTGATCAAGTTTTAAAAAACAGACATTAATAAACGAATGGCAATAACAGAATGAACTCTGAGAGTGATTTAAGAAGCAGCTCATCATCTGTTCATCATTCAGAAGAGTGTAATCTCTTCAGTTCTTCAATACTATCCCAGCAAGCAATCTTACGTTTAAAAGACGTCTAATAGCCGTCCAGACACAGCAACAGTTTGATCTGACCACAGAAATGAAACCAAACAGCTTGTAATCACTGTTGACTTTGCTTACATGGAATATCATACGTGTCGCAAGTTATTTTTGCAAAAACAGTGTTGGGGAAAGTTACTTTGAAAAGTAATGCATTACAATATTGTGTTACTTGCGTTACTTAGTTACTTTTTTAGAAAAGTAATCCGTTACTTTTCAGAACCCTTTCACACCAAACGTGAAATAATAATCCTCAGGCTGAAGGAAATGCAGATTCACGTGTGTACAGTAGAGTACAGTAGATGTAGAGTACAGTAGAACAGTAGATGTAGAGTATAGTAGAGTACAGTAGAGTACAGTAGATGTAGAGTACAGTAGAGTACAGTACAGTAGAGTACAGTAGATGTAGAGTACAGTAGAGGTAGAGTACAGTAGAGTACAGTAGAATGCAGTACAGTGGAGTACAGTAGAGGTAGAGTACAGTAGATGCAGAGTATAGTAGAGTACAGTAGAGTACAGTAGATGTAGAGTACAGTAGAGTGCAGTACAGTAGAGTACAGTAGATGTAAAGTACAGTAGAGTACAATAGAGTACAGTAGAGTACAGTAGATGTAGAGTACAGTAGAGTGCAGTACAGTAGAGTACAGTAGATGTAAAGTACAGCAGAGTACAATAGAGTACAGTAGAGTACAGTAGATGTAGAGTACAGTAGAGTACAGTAGATGTAAAGTACAGTAGAGTACAGTAGATGTAAAGTACAGTAGAGTACAGTAGATGTAGAGTGCAGTAGAGTACAGTAGATGTAAAGTACAGTAGAGTACAATGGAGTACAGTAGAGGTAGAGTACAGTAGAGTACAGTAGAGTACAGTAGAGTACAGTAGAGTACAATAGAGTGCAGTAGATGTAGAGTACAGTACAGCAGAGTACAGTAGAGTACAATAGAGTACAGTAGAGGTAGAGTACAGTAGAGGTAGAGTACAGTAGAGTACAGTAGATGTAGAGTACAGTAGAGTACAGTAGATGTAGAGTACAGTAGAGTGCAGTAGAGGTAGAGTACAGTAGAGTACAATAGAGCACAGTAGAGTGCAGTAGAGTACAGTAGAGTACAGTAGATGTAGAGTACAGTACAGTACAGTAGAGTACAATAGAGTGCAGTAGAGGTAGAGTAAAGTAGAGTACAGTAGAGGTAGAGTACAGTAGAGTACAGTAGATGCAGAGTACAGTAGATGTAGAGTACAGTACAGTAGAATACAATAGAGCACAGTAGAGTACAGTAGAGGTAGAGTACAGTACAGTACAGTAGAGTACAATAGAGCACAGTAGAGTACAGTAGAGGTAGAGTACAGTAGAGTACAGTAGAGTACAGTAGAGGTAGAGTACAGTAGATGTAGAGTACAGTACAGTAGAGTACAATAGAGCACAGTAGAGTACAGTAGAGGTAGAGTACAGTAGAGTACAGTAGAGTACAGTAGATGTAGAGTACAGTACAGTACAGTAGAGTACAATAGAGCACAGTAGAGTACAGTAGAGGTAGAGTACAGTAGAGTACAGTAGAGTACAGTAGAGGTAGAGTACAGTAGATGTAGAGTACAGTACAGTACAGTAGAGTACAATAGAGCACAGTAGAGTACAGTAGAGGTAGAGTACAGTAGAGTACAGTAGAGTACAGTAGATGTAGAGTACAGTAGATGTAGAGTACAGTACAGTACAGTAGAGTACAACAGAGCACAGTAGAGTACAGTAGATGTAGAGTACAGTGCAGTACAGTAGAGTACAATAGAGCACAGTAGAGTACAGTAGAGGTAGAGTACAGTAGAGTACAGTAGAGGTAGAGTACAGTAGATGTAGAGTACAGTAGAGTACAGTAGAGGTTGAGTACAGTAGATGTAGAGTACAGTAGAGTACAGCAGGGTACAGTAGAGTGCAGTACAGTAGAGTACAGTAGAGGCAGAGTTCAGTAGAGGTTGAATACAGTAGAGTACAGTAGAGGTAGAGTACATTAGAGTACAGTGGAGTACAGTACAGTCCAATACAGTGGAGGTTGAGTACAGTAGGGAAGAGTACAGTAGATGTAGAGTACAGTAGAGTACAGTAGAGTGCAGTACAGCAGAGTACACTAGAGGTAGAGTACAGTAGAGGTAGAGTACAGTAGAGTACAGTAGAGTGCAGTACAGCAGAGTACACTAGAGGTAGAGTACACTAGAGGTAGAGTACAGTCGAGTACAGTAGAGGTTGAGTACAGTATGGAAGAGTACAGTAGATGTAGAGTACAGTAGAGTGCAGTACAGTAGTACTTTACTAGTTACTTGAAAAAGTAATCTGATTACGTAACTCAAGTTACATGTAAAGAGTTACACACAACACTGGTGTTATTTGGGCCTGCAGTGAAAGATGACCCAGACGGGACGTGTGGATATTGCTTGCTGGGATGTTGGAATGTTGACGCAAACAATCTCAGTTATGGATCAGAGTTTGATGCGGTGAGATATGATGAGTTATGGATCTGAGTTTGATGTGGTGAGATATGATGAGTTCAGTTATGGATCAGAGTTTGATGTGGTGAGATATGATGAGTTATGGATCTGAGTTTGATGTGGTGAGATATGATGAGTTCAGTTATGGATCAGAGTTTGATGTGGTGAGATATGATGAGTTATGGATCAGAGTTTGATGTGGTGAGATATGATGAGTTCAGTTATGGATCAGAGTTTGATGCGGTGAGATATGGTCAGTTATGGATCAGAGTTTGATGCGGTGAGATATGGTCAGTTATGGATCAGAGTTTGATGCGGTGAGATATGATCAGTTATGGATCAGAGTTTGATGCGGTGAGATATGATCAGTTATGGATCAGAGTTTGATGTGGTGAGATATGATGAGTTCAGTTATGGATCAGAGTTTGATGTGGTGAGATATTATGAGTTCAGTTATGGATCAGAGTTTGATGCGGTGAGATATGATCAGTTATGGATCAGAGTTTGATGCGGTGAGATATGATCAGTTATGGATCAGAGTTTGATGCGGTGAGATATGATCAGTTATGGATCAGAGTTTGATGCGGTGAGATATGATCAGTTATGGATCAGAGTTTGATGCGGTGAGATATGATCAGTTATGGATCAGAGTTTGATGCGGTGAGATATGATCAGTTATGGATCAGAGTTTGATGCGGTGAGATATGATCTGCTGGTAGATGTCTGGGCTCAGCGTGACGTACGACCTCTCTCGCTCACTCATGAAGAACATCGGGTCCGAGGCGGTGCTGGGACTGAAGCCGGCCTCCACCAGCCCGAGCTTCCGCTGCTTGAAGGTGCCGGTCACGTCCATCGAGTTCTGGAAACATCAGAACGTTAGTGTGTAATGTTCCAGTTTGACCATAAACAACATCTGCAAAGTTACGACGCTCAAAGTTCAAAGCAGAGGGAAATATTTTCTTTTACAGTAATCCTTTTTTAAGGACTACAACAAACGGCTGGTAGGAACTACAATGACATCACTAACCCTAAAATTTACATAAACCCCGCCCCCGGAACACGATTATTAGATTATCATGACAGAATATACTAATCAATGACTAGAAGAGAGTTAACTCCACATCAGAAACATAAATTCATCAACTAACTATTCAGAAATGTCCTGTTGCTCTACACATGTTGTCACTTTTAGAGTCTCTCCATCTTTGGCTGACTGATTTGTCGGTTTGAACATAAAACGCTAAACGTTTTTGAAATGTTTAGTGTGTGTGTGTGTGTGTGTGTGAGGTAATCAGAGCTGCTAACACACACACACACACACACACAAGCTCTTGAAGCTCCGCCCACTGTGCCGGGAGCAGCAGCTCATTTGCATTTAAAGGGGCACACACGAACCCCCTCAAAAAGTGACAATTTTAACATTCTATATAAAATATCTGTGGGGTTTTTGAGCTAAAACTTCACACACACACTCTGGGGACATCAGAGACTTATTTGACATCTTGTGTAAAGGGCATTATAGGAGCGCTTTACATGAAATGCAGTGCTATAGTTGTACCTGAATGCGTATGAAGCGAGGTCGGGCGTAAGCGGGCAGGAACCGGCAGACGTGGGTGAACATCGCGTCGCGATCAAACTCCATTCCCTCCATCAGTGTGAGCGCTGCCATCCCGATCCGCCCCTCATGACCTCCACACACACACACACACACACACAAACCAACATTAGCAGCGTCACGCCTGGAGAGCGCTGCACGATTAATCCCAATTTACATGTAATCGTACTTAAACCGATTTGGTTTATCGCGATTATGAAATGGCAAAGGCTGAGATTGTTAGTAATGTGCAGCGTGTCAGTGAAGCACGGCTCAGTAAACGCGGCTCACTCTGAGTTTGAATCACTTATAATGTGCATTTGAAAAAGCAATACGTGTCAAACATCTGTCCAAACATGAGACGCACTTATGAACCTCTTGTCCAACAAAAGACGTCATTTAATAACATGCTTTTACTGCAAACTCACTTCATAACGAGAGCTGAGCTCGTCCTTCTGTGAGATGATGCGCTTCTCACACAGAATACGGCAGTTGTGTGTTTATTAGTCGTGTTTAATCAGAGCGTTTCAATCTTCTGTTTATTCAGATACAGCGAGTGAGACGCTCATAAGGGTTTCCTGGAATGATGTGTTATCGTACTTCTGCGGTGGGGGGATATGTGGTGTGTGTGTGTGTGTGCGTGTGTGTGAGAGATGCCCTCAGGTGTTCAGAGGGATAAGTGGTGTGTGTGTGTGTGTGTGAGACGCCCTCTGGTGCGAGTGGCTTCATCAGACCTGGAACACGAACTCCGTAGACGTTTCCCTCCTGGACGAACGGGAGCGTGCCGATGATGTCCGAGACTTCAGTGGTGGCCACGTTCTCTCCCTTCCACCTGCTCACACACACACACACACACACACATCAGCTGCAGCGATCACACTCATCTCCACAGGCTGATTCCTGACACACACCTGAATGTGTCTCCCACTCGGTCCTGGAAGTAGATGAAGCTGTCGTGGTCGATCTTCAGCAAGTCGCCGCTGTTGAAGTAGAGGTCTCCGCTTTTCCGAACGCCGCGCAGCCTCTTCTTCTCCGTCTGCTGCTGGTTCTGCGCGTAACCCACGAACGGAGCGAGTCCGGTGATCTCACACACCAGCAGCCCCGTCTGTCCTGGACACACAACAGCTGATCTGAATCATGCTTTACAGGACGGGTTCACTTCAGAGTTAACATTCCCTGATAGTGTACTCTCCCGCACGTCATCCAAGATGTTCATGTGTTTCTTTCTTCAGTGGGAAAGAAATGAAGGTTTTTGAGGAACACACTCCAGGGTTTCTCCATATAGTGTCTTCAATGGGGTCCAACG
>JARWKJ010000006.1:362381-407381 GCA_029959095.1 Rhinichthys osculus | reverse complement strand
TATGTACATGTTCGTTCGAGTGATGGATTCACCTGTGGTTCCAGATGTGTATATGTACATGTTCGTTCGAGTGACGGATTCACCTGTGGTTCCAGATGTGTATATGTACATGTTCGTTCGAGTGACGGATTCACCTGTGGTTCCAGATGTGTATATGTACGTGTTCGTTCGAGTAACGGATTCACCTGTGGTTCCAGGTGTGTATATGTACGTGTTTGTTCGAGTGATGGATTCACCTGTGGTTCCAGATGTACATGTTCGTTCGAGTGACGGATTCACCTGTGGTTCCAGATGTGTATATGTACATCTTCGTTCGAGTCATGGATTCACCTGTGGTTCCAGATGTGTATATGTACATGTTCGTTCGAGTGATGGATTCACCTGTGGTTCCAGATGTGTATATGTACATGTTCGTTCGAGTGACGGATTCACCTGTGGTTCCAGATGTGTATATGTACATGTTCGTTCGAGTGACGGATTCACCTGTGGTTCCAGATGTGTATATGTACATGTTCGTTCGAGTGATGGATTCACCTGTGGTTCCAGATGTGTATATGTACATGTTCGTTCGAGTGACGGATTCACCTGTGGTTCCAGATGTGTATATGTACATGTTCGTTCGAGTGACGGATTCACCTGTAGTTCCAGATGTGTATATGTACATGTTCGTTCGAGTGACGGATTCACCTGTGGTTCCAGATGTGTATATGTACATGTTCGTTCGAGTGACGGATTCACCTGTGGTTCCAGATGTGTATATGTACATGTTCGTTCGAGTGACGGATTCACCTGTGGTTCCAGATGTGTATATGTACGTGTTCGTTCGAGTGACGGATTCACCTGTGGTTCCAGATGTGTATATGTACGTGTTCGTTCGAGTGATGGATTCACCTGTGGTTCCAGATGTACATGTTCGTTCGAGTGACGGATTCACCTGTGGTTCCAGATGTGTATATGTACATCTTCGTTCGAGTCATGGATTCACCTGTGGTTCCAGATGTGTATATGTACATGTTCGTTCGAGTGGTGGATTCACCTGTGGTTCCAGATGTGTATATGTACATGTTCGTTCGAGTGACGGATTCACCTGTGGTTCCAGATGTGTATATGTACATGTTCGTTCGAGTGACGGATTCACCTGTAGTTCCAGATGTGTATATGTACATGTTCGTTCGAGTGACGGATTCACCTGTGGTTCCAGATGTGTATATGTACATGTTCGTTCGAGTGACGGATTCACCTGTGGTTCCAGATGTGTATATGTACATGTTCGTTCGAGTGACGGATTCACCTGTGGTTCCAGATGTGTATATGTACGTGTTCGTTCGAGTGACGGATTCACCTGTGGTTCCAGATGTGTATATGTACGTGTTCGTTCGAGTGATGGATTCACCTGTGGTTCCAGATGTACATGTTCGTTCGAGTGACGGATTCACCTGTGGTTCCAGATGTGTATATGTACATCTTCGTTCGAGTCATGGATTCACCTGTGGTTCCAGATGTGTATATGTACATGTTCGTTCGAGTGATGGATTCACCTGTGGTTCCAGATGTGTATATGTACATGTTCGTTCGAGTGAGGGATTCACCTGTGGTTCCAGATGTGTATATGTACATGTTCGTTCGAGAGACGGATTCACCTGTGGTTCCAGATGTGTATATGTACGTGTTCGTTCGAGTGACGGATTCACCTGTGGTTCCAGATGTGTATATATACACGGCCGGAGAACTGAAGCACACGTTTGCTCTGAGCGCTGGAGGAACGGCTGAGTCGGAGGATTCCTGAGCTAGTCTTCTCAAACTCTTCATGCCTGATGATCTGAGCTCTGATGTAGACATGAGGAAGACGGTCACGTCCTCCAGATCATCACTCACCTCCTCCACGGCTTGCTGCAGCGCTGACAACACAACAAACACAACAATCACATCACAACAAATCCACCAATCACAGCAAACCCAATGGTCACATCACAACAATCACAACAAACCCAACATTTTTCATATATGCTCAAAAAGTGAATAAATGGATTATAACTATACTGCATAAATATAATTTAGTAATGCAATGTGAAATGCAATGTAAGTCGCTTTGTATAAAAGCATCTGCCAAATGCGTAAATGTAAAATGTAAATGTAGTACCATAAAATCCCCTAAAAATACAAAATATTACATAAAACATTATCAAACTAAAATATAGTACATTCATGTCACTGAAATAAAAAAAAAATGTGGTCATTTTTGACCAACATGTGAAGAGCACCAGAGGGTTAAACAGATACAGATATGTCTGTTTTTTCCACCAGTAAATAAACTATTCTGTGGTTTTCTTTATTTCCCAAAGGCATATAAACTTATCTACGAATTTTCCAGCTAACAAAAATATGTTCTAAAAACATTTTGCTAACGTTCTTCATTAAGTTATGAAATCTTTATTTCTAAATATTCAGAGCGTCTAGTTTGTAAAATGTTTTAATAGTGTTTTTTTTCTTGGTTATATGAGCCTTAATGGAAAAATTCCATTGTCTCAAACATTATGCGAACATTACTTTTGAATGTTCTCTAAACGTTCTGAGACAAGTAGTAACTTTTAAGAATGTTAGACGAAAGTCATCCAACAAAATTAAATACAATTTGTTTTTGGTTTTTTTGTTTTTTTTGTGCTAACGTTTTAAGAACATTATTAAAGATCAGATAACTTTGAACGAACGTTTGTTCAATAACTTTGAGAGAATGTTGTCGGGTTCTTTATTGAAATATATTGAAAAGATTTCTTGTACAGGATAATACAATCCTCTATTCCAGACTCTAAAAGACACAAACATATATATATATACAAATTCACATTTTGATTTTATAAAAAACACAATAATTTCATAATTAAAGTTTTCCTACACATCCTAAATAAATTACATAAAATTAATTACACAGGCAAACCTTATAATTATACATAACACCTTTTGACAGGCAAAATGCATCCAGCCTGTTCTTAAAGGAATTAATAGAAGGGGAACACACAGCTTCTTCTGGAAGCTCATTCCATGATTTTACCACACAGAGTGTAAAAAAGTTCTTTCTCTTTTCGGACATGCATGTTCTAGGGTAAAGTTTTAACGAATTCCCTCGTGTCTCGTACCTGTTTTTCCAGAACTGAAAGATAGGTTCAACTGTTACATTGTATATTCCCTGTACAAGTTTATATACTTGAATCATATCTCCTCTATATCTCCTAAATTTAAGAGTCGGCAAACATCATTTCCTCAATCTATCTTCATACGACATATTTTTCATTCCTGGAATTCATTTAGTAGCTCTTCTCTGGACCCTTTAATTTTTTCCACATATTTTAATTTATATGGACACCAGACTGAGCTCGCATATTCAAGTTGAGATCTTACCAGGGATTTATACAATGGTAAAAATATGTCCTTGCCTAAATTTTCAAAAGTTCTTCTTATTATTGCAATCATAGATGTTGCTTTTTTTTTACTTTTTCAGAAATATGTAAGTGAACCATCTACCACAACACGTCCCTCTCCTCGTGTACAGGATTAACCACTATATCCCCAATACATAATTGGCTACAATGTCGTTTTTTCCCCCAATATGTAAATGTTTACACTTTTCGGGATTTATCTTTAATAACCACTGGTCACTCACAGTCTCACACCAATTGCGCATGCTACATAGATCTTCTTGAAGATGGGCTCGGTCTGTGTCACTTGTTATTGTTCTAAAATTTTAGTGTCATCCGCAAAAAGGTAAACATCAGACTGTATCATATCTGTCAGATCTTTTATATATTACACAAATAGAACAGGGCCCAAGACTGATCCCTGTGGGACCCCAGATGTCACCGGCTTAATTGCTCTTAATCAAATAACTTCTGCCTAAAATTCTATCATTTTAAAATAATTCTGATTAGAGCTTTATTCTAATATTCTGCCAATCGTGTGTGTGTTGCAATGCTCTCACCCTCCGACGCGATCAGGACGGCGGCCCCGCGACAGCATCTGAAGCTCGCGACCAGACTCCGCGCGCGGATGCTGGTGTTGAGGAGTGCGCATGCGCAGCCGAGCTTGGCCAGCGCGAGCCAGCAGAAGATGAAGGCGGGCTCGTTCATCATGAACAGAACCGCGGTGTCTCCGGGCGTAAGACCCGACGCGCCGCGCAACGCGTTCGCTATTCGGTTGCTCTCTCTGTCTGCGTCTTTAAACGAGTACATTTCCTTCTCGAACACAATGAACGGCTTGTTCGGCCGCGTTTCGACCTGTTCTAAAAATCTGTCCAAAGCGAAAAACAAAGGTCGCCTTCTTCTGCGAGACACGAATTTGAGTAAAATCCGCACCAGTTCTGTGTGATAAACAAAGTCTGCCCAGAAATACGGGAAAAACAGCCTGAGACACAGAGGACAGAGGACCAGTCCGCACAACAGCACAGAAACAAGGAACATCTTTGATGTGAAAATGCGAGAGTTTCTCAAACACAATCCGACCCGAAGACTGAAGCAGACTCTGCTGAAGGCGGAGCGACGGGAGATTACCAACAGCTTAAAGTTTCCCTCAGAGCCTCTAAACACGAGGATCAGAAATGTGTTACAGAAACATTATATCCTAGGAAACATCGAAATTTCACTTAGGAAAAACAACTTTTTTTCAAAGTTCAATAACTAGAGTATCAACAGCTCTGGTTCCAATTTTGATTCCTTTTGTGATCCTTAAGTCATTTTGCAAAATGATTTCATAATTTCTGAATACTCAAACCACAGCAAAATGTCTGGGTCCGTTAAAGTAAAACATCTGATCTGAAGTCAGTGCTTTAGTGTGCTGATACCGGTGTGTTCACACTTGTTAATGCGGTTCATGTGAAGTGTGAACACTGATCTGAACCGGACAAGCGGACCGAGACCCAGATTGTGAACATATCCTTATGGCTTTAGGTCCGGTGTTAAAATGCCAGTGTGAACGCTAGGCGGACCAGGACTAAATGTTGTTTTTTTGGTCCGGACCAAACGAACCAGTCCAACACACTTAACCTCTGCTGCTCTTCAGGGCCGGCGCTAGCCATTTGGGTGCCCTAAGCACAAATGCTTGCTTTTTTATTATTTATTTTTATTGCAGTTTCACCAACAGATGTCGCCCTTGGGCCTTGGCCTATGAACCTCTTGAAAATGACCGCATTATCCGCATAGAACAGGGATGGGCAACTTCGGTCCTGGAGGGCCACTGTCCTACAGAGTTTAGCTTCAACCCTAATCAAACACACCTGAACAAGCTAATCAAGGTCTTCAGGATTACTAGAAAGTTACAGGCAGGTGATTTTTTCAGGGTTGGAGCTAAACTCTGTAGGACACTGGCCCTCCAGGACCGATGTTGCCCATCCCTGGCATAGAACAACAACGAAAAAACGTATCTAAACGTTCTTCCTTTTCTTCTCAAACAAACTAACTGCACCTTAAACAGCCCAAGTTTCAACATTTTCCGGGGGAGAAAGCCCCGGACCCCCGTTAAAATAAAAGATTCAACAGGCAGGGCTAAAAAAGCCCCGGATCATTTCATTTGCACTACTAGCGGCGCCCCCCTGGACATGCATACACGACGCAAGGGCGCCCGCGCTACAAAACTAACATTTTTATTTAAAACATTGTCTTACCTGCAAAGCGACGCGCGAGTATCATCCCGCTGTCTATTCTTTTTCCTTTTTTCGCCCCCGACTTTTGGTGCCTTTCCGAGGCCATGTCTGAGGTCGGTGTCTGCCAAATTTGACATTGATTGAGGCATAATCGAACAGACCACTGGGAGGTGGGGAAGGGGGGGCAGCAGAGGGAGACGAAAAGGGAGATTCACCTTTTTCTCGACTAATTTGGTCTAGGCCTATATTACTTTTGTATTGCTTTTGTATATTAACATGCTTTAGACATATTTTATTTGTTATTTATACTAGTAGCCTATTGTGATGATTTTTCACGACCCAGATTTGTTGGTGCCCCCCCAAGCACTTGGTGCCCTACGCGCAGCGCGTGATGTGCGTGTGCGGAGCGCCGGCCCATGTCGGTCAAAAATGACAGAATTGTAATTTTCATTTCAATGAAATGAATGTACTAGCTATATTTTAGTTCGATAATGTTTTTTATTTAATATTTTTTATTTTTAGGGGATTTTTTATACTAAATTATATTTACGCTGTATTTATAATCCATTTATTCACTTTTTGAGCATAGACCTGAAAATTACATTTCCAGCTTAAACTGGTAAATCTTGAACGCTTTAGAGCGACAGACTGAAGTTTGGTCTCTTCTCAAAGACGACACTCGGCAGATTATTGCTGAAGTGAAAACAGTTTTAAAAAGTGAACTTAAAAAAAGTTACAGAATTTTACGTGTATTGTTATGAAAAATGCACAAAAATACTATTTTAAATTTTTATATGAAATATATATTTAAAAAAAAATGTTTTCATCTAAAACTGTGATAAAATCAAAGCCATAGATCTAAACAAGTTTGAGCCTGATATCTCAAAAAATGAGCGTTCAGTGAGATGTTGTTCGGCTGCAGTACCAAACGCTTCCACTAGAGACTCGTCTCTCATTCATTTCCAATGCGTCATTTCTGACCGCGAGGAGCACAAGTGTGACTGTCTGTTTCAGGACCATTTGTGTGTGTGTGTGTTCACATAGCAAGTGCCTAAACCTTTACCAAGTTTTGTACCATTCCGATGAAGAAAAATTAGAATATATATTCCAAATGTAATTTTTTTCAGTCAAAAACGACTGAGGAGCACCAGAGGGCACTGTTTCCGTCATGAGCAGATCCGGAGTCCTGGTCCAGTGCCAGATCAGTGGTTGCATCATTCCCAGATCTCCGCTATCAGTTCCTCGAGCTCCTGATAGCAGCGGTGAGAAATCAAACTCAACGACCTCTCGCTAGCAAAACACTGGCTGACTCTCATTCAGCAAATAATTGTGACATGTCGCTCCCACACGCTCTCAGACGTATCCACAGAGGCCCAGTTCCCAGCATGCACTGCGGTAATGAGAATCGTGCGTTTGGAACCGACTGATTGTTAACTTCTCAAGGTTACAGTGATAGCAGAGAGAAGAAGGAGCCGGACTGATAACGTTCTGCACAGTTTTGTTTATATAAAGCGCTTTTGGAAAATGTCTGACCTCGATCTCTAGAGTTATCAAACACATTTAACAGTAGAGCGAGTGACAGGCACACGTCCCACTCCGTTGCTCAGGGGAAACCTGCTGCTTTCCTGATGGATTGTGCAAATAATACTAACCTAGTAGAATTGGCAAAGTCCAATATTTCAATAAAACGAGCAGTAAATCAGTGGAGTGTATCTGGGTGACCCACTTCTGTACTGTATCTGCGTGATTATTGAGATTATAACCCTAACTGAAGCACAGGCGCTGCTGATGAAGCTGGACACGCACTGCAGGCTTGCACTGTTCGCTCAGGATAGGTTCAGAAAGGTCAGTTCAGGCCAGGGTGTTTTGAGTGCTCTTATGTTAAGATATCGATTCAAAACAATGGTCTGCTCTGTTTGAGAATTAGCAACAGTCTAGGATTTGCAGCTGTTTAGACGTGGATTCCTCGACTCGAGTCCGGCTTTAAGGCTGGATCCTTCGAAGAACGCTTGCATCCCAGCAGCGAGGCGAGGGCTTTCCCGATCCATCCGAAGGCTTTCCCGATCCGATCCATCCGAAGGCTTTCCCGATCCGATCCATCCGAAGGCTTTCCCGATCCATCCGAAGGCTTTCCCGATCCGATCCATCCGAAGGCTTTCCCGATCCGATCCATCCGGAGGCTTTCCCGATCCATCCGAAGGCTTTCCCGATCCGATCCATCCGAAGGCATTCCTGATCCATCCGAAGGCTTTCCCGATCCATCCGAAGGCTTTCCCGATCCGATCCATCCGGAGGCTTTCCCGATCCATCCGAAGGCATTCCTGATCCATCCGAAGACTTTCCCGATCCATCTGAAGGCTTTCCCGATCCGATCCATCCGAAGGCATTCCTGATCCATCCGAAGGCTTTCCCGATCCATCCGAAGGCTTTCCCGATCCGATCCATCCGGAGGCTTTCCCGATCCATCCGGAGGCTTTCCCGATCCATCCGAAGACTTTCCCGATCCATCTGAAGGCTTTCCCGATCCATCCGAAGGCTTTCCCGTTCCGATCCATCCGGAGGCTTTCCCGATCCATCCGAAGGCATTCCTGATCCATCCGAAGACTTTCCCGATCCATCCGAAGGCTTTCCCGATCCGATCCATCCGGAGGCTTTCCCGATCCATCCGAAGACTTTCCCGATCCATCCGAAGGCTTTCCCGTTCCGATCCATCCGACGGCTTTCCCGATCCATCCGAAGGCTTTCCCGATCCATCTGAAGGCTTTCCCGATCCGATCCATCCGAAGGCATTCCCGATCCATCCGAAGGCTTTCCCGATCCGATCCATCCGAAGGCCGAACCCTGTAGACGGGCCAGAACCCAGTGCTGTTCTCAGGCAGACAACACTGAATGAGCTCTTTGTTTCTGCCTTAAATTATTACATTGTTTAAATGAATACATTTTTAGCTAAGTGTGACTTTGTACATACATTTCTGAAACACATAACTCAGACCGTCTCCTCTGATAACACTCCACTCTGGACTGTAATGTGGACTCATGCACTTACTGAAACTATGTGTATTTTGAAAAGCGCTATACAAATAAATGTGAATTGAATTGAATTGATTCTCTGGTCACAGAGACTGATAACTTCTGCATGTGCTGAGGACTGGATCCGCCTCTGGACCCGAACCGCTGCACTGATCTCTGCTGATGTCCTGCACATCACAGGAGACGGACTGAATGCTGTTATACTTCTGTCTCAGACCTCTCATGCTCTCGTTTTTCCTCCTTTTGTGCCATAAATGTAAAAGAATCCATTGATTGCATTGATCTGATGCCTTCTCTCTATCTTGTTGCTCTCTTAGACCTCGATGTCAACATTTGTTCTCTACACGTCAGCTTCTGCTTGTCCAGCTTTCCTGACAGAAGAATTGTGTTAGTCTTTATTAGTAAAACAGTGTCCATGTGAAAGCCAATAGCATTCTCCACTTAAAGCGGAAGTATATGTAACTTTTTCGGTGTTAAAATGGTTAAAGTCACAGACAGTTCATTTCCTCAAAAAGCAAAAAGGCTGTTAGTTTTGGGTTAGACCCGTGGACCAATGGCGTGAGCTGTGGGCGGGGACTATCTGTGATTGACAGGTGGCAGATTCGGAAAACTGTGGAAGAGAACTTAGAAAAAATTTTTTAATTACAATTGATGAGCTTACTATCATGTGACATGTTTAGAATACTATGAAAACATATTTTTTTCACATCAGAAGTTTAGCAAGATTACTCCTGTAACAGATCTCTGTCTGGAAAGATATAGTTTTAGTTTAGTCGCATCGACTCTTTGCTGAATCCTCCTAAACAAACACACTACATACGTGCAGAATCCCGAGCACGTGATCACTTCGATCTGGGAATCAGGGAATCTGTCACGGCTTTTGATCCTTCATTCCTCAAATCTTTCTCTTAAAGTCGGGTTTGTTCTGCATCCCTTTAAGTGTGCTTAAATCTAATCTCGACTCTTTTATTTGTGCATAATTTGTTATTTCATTATATAGGGTTAATTAGGTTATTTATATGCGTGTTTCAATTATGTAGCCTATTCCCATTCGTGTCTTTTGTTATTTGTTAGTTTGATATCTTGAGTAGGCGCTATAGAAGAAGTAAGATTATCATGATGATTATTATGATGATACAGTAATTACAGTAGCGAACACACACTCATGGCTGTGGAGGATCGAGCGTGTCGTTGCGTCACTTTAATCTACTGGAGCCCCGATAAGAATGTGCTGGTGTCAGACTCTCTCTCTCTCTCTCTCTCTCTCTCTCTCTCTCTCTCTCTCTCTCTTTCTCACACACACACACACACACACACACTCTCACTCACATGTCACGAATATCTCTCGCGACCCTTGCCACCTGCCGCGCGCACTATAAAAGCGCGTCCCCGCTGCGCTTCTCTTACTTTCCCGGATCAAAAGTGCTGCATGTGTCAGAGCTTCAGTCCAGAACCAGAAGCAGAACCAGAACCAGAACCAGGAGAACATGCTGCGGGTCCGGTGCCTGAGAGGAGGGAGCCGAGGAGCTGAAGCTGCACATCTCATCGGGGATATGGTGAATATATTACATTATTATAGAGACTGAGAACTGGATCACAGTCAGAACCAGAACCAGCTGCTCTCTATCTCTCTCTCTCTCTCTCTCTCACACACACACACACACACCGAAAGGAATCTTCCAGTGCACGCATTCAGAAACAAGACACTTAATTATACAGTTAAAGAATAAAATATGAAAAAGGTGAAGTCAGAACAGACACATTTACAGATTATGGCATTTTTATGTATTGCATTTACAGATTAATTACACAACAATTAAACGGCTGAGAAGATTAAAAATCCTCTGAAATTGATTGGCTGTGTTAAATCATTAACTCTCGAGTGCAACTGTAATCATTGCAATTAATGTCTCAATAATGTTGCATCGACTCAGAGTGACAGATGATCTGTCACAGATCACGTGTTGTGGGTGATTGACAGCACAGCTGGATTGATCACGTGTTGTGGATGATTGACAGCACAGCTGGATTGATCACGTGTTGTGGATGATTGACAGCTGGAGGAGTCTCGGACTCGAGGAACTTTACCAGAGTAAAGTCTGTTTCATGCGTTCAGCTTCAGGTCATCAGGACACGTGTCAGTCTCCATTCATGCATCCGGGAATTATAGCCTATACCGGCACTTTATAATGATTAGGTTCAAATACATTAACTGATTATGCATGAATCATTGCTCTTTCTCCCTGTCGCCAGTGATAATCTCTGTTGTTGTTGTTGTTTCCCGGTGATGATTGATTGATTGATCTTCTGTTCGTGTGTGTCGCGCGCAGGCGGGTCGCGCGCTCTCGGGATGGGTGTCGCGCGCGTTCCGCAACAGCTCGAGTTCCGCGGCCGCGCATCTCCCGTTGGACGAGCCGGTTCACGAGCACGCGCACGAGGAGTGTCCCGTGAGCGCGTATAACGAGTGGGACCCGCTCGAGGAGGTGATCGTGGGCAGAGCCGAGAACGCATGCGTTCCCCCGTTCACCGTGGAGGTCAAGGTACGAAACTCACAGGGGTCAGAGTTCACATTACTACTAATACTGAGACTGCGATGCCTCTGCACATCTGGCCAGGTCTAATGTCTACGTGACGTTTCTCAGGGTTTCCAGTATACTACTGTAACACACCAAAAACAATAAATATACTCGGTAACACTTTACAATAAGGTTAATTAGTTAACATTAGTTAACTACCTTAATTAACATGAACTAAGAATGATCAATACTTCTTTAACATTTATTAATCTTAGTTAATATTAATTTCGACATTTACTAATACGTTATTAAAATCAAAGGTTGTATTTGTTAACATTAACTAACATGAACAAACATGAACAGCTCTATTTTATTAACTAACATTAACAAAGATTAATAAATAGCCTACTGTAACAAATGTATTGCTCATTGTTAGTTCATGTTAGTAAAACATTAACTAATGAACCTTATTGTAAAGTGTTACCGTGTAGAAAGTACTGGGATGTTCAGGTGGAATATCCTCTGGATAATAGTAGCCTACTATATGATATTTTTTTGTTATTCAAAGGTAGTCTACTAAATATTACCGCAGTAAATGTCTAAAGCACAGTTTATTGCTGATATTACAGCGGGACATATATAAACAGAACACACTGTGAATGACCTGAACGTGTTCATCACACCACAAACTGGATATTTATTGGTACTGTGTGTGTGTGTGTGTGTGCAGGCCAACACGTATGAGAAATACTGGCCCTTCTACCAGCAACACGGCGGACAGACATTCCCGAAGGACCACGTGAGGAAAGCAGTTGCTGAAATCGAGGAAATGTGCAATATTCTCCGTCACGAGGGAGTCACAGTGAGACGGCCAGAGCCAGTGGACTGGTCCTTAGAGTACAAGACCCCTGACTTCTCCTCCACAGGTGACACGCACACACACGCACACACACACACACACACACACCTGAGGAAGGGGTTCTCACACGGACTCGTCTCACACAGGGATGTACGCGGCGATGCCCAGAGATATCCTCATGGTGGTGGGCAACGAGATCATCGAGGCCCCGATGGCCTGGAGGGCCCGCTTCTTCGAGTACCGGGCGTATCGGCCCCTAATCAAGGAGTACTTCCGGCGCGGGGCAAAGTGGACCACAGCACCCAAACCCACCATGAGCGACGAGCTGTACGATCAGGTGACCTTTAGAGGCGTGGCCACAGATGCTGCTACACTGGAACGACAGCGGCTCACTGTGTGTGTGTGTGTGTGTGTGTGTGTGTGTGTGCGCAGGATTACCCCATCCGCACCGTGGAGGACAGACACAAGCTGGCGGCTCAGGGGAAGTTCGTCACCACAGAGTTCGAGCCGTGTTTCGACGCTGCGGACTTTATCCGGGCCGGCACTGACATATTTGTACAGAGGAGTCAGGTGACCAAACAACCTCTCCGTCGACGGGTCTGGACCGTTTCTCAGTGTGAAGAACATCTAATCTAAAGCAGGGTTCCAGACTGGGAAAACGCTTAGAGAAAAACAATATATATATATATATTGTTGTTACAGTTTTTTTCTAGACCATTCCGAAAAGTTCTTCACACTAAGGAAACAATTGTACATTTTATATGTACATTAATATATATATATACAGTATATGCATTAAAATTATATATATATTAAAATTGTAATATTATAAATTAAAATAAATGAATACAAATTTTGATTAATATAAACAAAATTTGAATTACAATTAATTGATTGATATAAGTGAGACTTTTGTATATAATAAATAAATAAGACTTTTACCAGTCGATCTACGAACGCCGATCCAAGTGCGCTGGTGAGATGTGAACGAGCTATAAGTTGTGATAAGGTGAGCGCGAACAGCAGGCTTGGATCGGCGTTCGTAGATCGACTGGTAAAGACTGTATTTCAAAGATGGCTTCTGCCTGTATACGCGAAGTTGACTGTATGTTTAAAATATCTTCTTATTAAACTGTCTGGACACTGACAAAGTTCTCAATGCTTCGGTTTGAAGGTAGGGACCCTCATTATGCTACGGTGTTAGTGTGGGGCTATTTTCAGCCTTGTTAGTGGTGTTAACAAGCGATTTTTATTTGTCATTACACTATGCCCAATATACTAGCGTTATACTAGCTTTATAGACTAAACTGTTTTTAGAGATAAAACTATTTACATTCGATAATCATGAAAACAAATCTCAGATAACGGTTGACTAGGTAACGATGTGTAATTAGACCAAAGGTTCATTTTGCGCCGGAGTTCTCCTTTAACAACTGTTGCTCCGCGCTGAGGAGCCATTAGTGCAGATCTGAGCGATCCTCAAACGCCCGCTCTAAAGGTTGAGGTCTGCCACTCTGCCACTCTGCTCTCTGCCACTCTGCCACTCTGCTCTCTGCCACTCTGCTCTCTGCCACTCTGCCACTCTGCTCTCTGCCACTCTGCCACTCTGCTCTCTGCCACTCTGCCACTCTGCCACTCTGCTCTCTGCCACTCTGCCACTCTGCTCTCTGCCACTCTGCCACTCTGCTCTCTGCCACTCTGCCACTCTGCCACTCTGCTCTCTGCCACTCTGCCACTCTGCCACTCTACCACTCTGCTCTCTGCCACTCTGCTCTCTGCCACTCTGCTCTCTGCCACTCTGCCACTCTGCCACTCTGCCACTCTGCTCTCTGCCACTCTGCTCTCTGCCACTCTGCCACTCTGCCACTCTGCCACTCTGCTCTCTGCCACTCTGCCACTCTGCTCTCTGCCACTCTGCCACTCTGCTCTCTGCCACTCTGCCACTCTGCCACTCTGCTCTCTGCCACTCTGCCACTCTGCTCTCTGCCACTCTGCTCTCTGCCACTCTGCCACTCTGCCACTCTGCTCTCTGCCACTCTGCCACTCTGCCACTCTGCTCTCTGCCACTCTGCCACTCTGCTCTCTGCCACTCTGCCACTCTGCCACTCTGCTCTCTGCCATTCTGCTCTCTGCCACTCTGCTCTCTGCCATTCTGCTCTCTGCCACTCTGCTCTCTGCCACTCTGCCACTCTGCTCTCTGCCACTCTGCCACTCTGCCACTCTGCCACTCTGCCACTCTGCCACTCTGCCACTCTACCACTCTGCCACTCTGCCACTCTGCCACTCTGCTCTCTGCCACTCTGCCACTCTGCTCTCTGCCACTCTGCTCTCTGCCACTCTGCCACTCTGCCACTCTGCTCTCTGCCACTCTGCTCTCTGCCACTCTGCCATTCTGCTCTCTGCCACTCTGCTCTCTGCCACTCTGCCACTCTGCTCTCTGCCACTCTGCCATTCTGCTCTCTGCCACTCTGCTCTCTTCCACTCTGCCATTCTGCTCTCTGCCACTCTGCCACTCTGCCACTCTGCTCTCTGCCACTCTGCCACTCTGCCACTCTGCCACTCTGCCACTCTGCCACTCTACCACTCTGCCACTCTGCCACTCTGCCACTCTGCTCTCTGCCACTCTGCCACTCTGCTCTCTGCCACTCTGCCACTCTGCCACTCTGCTCTCTGCCACTCTGCCACTCTGCTCTCTGCCACTCTGCCATTCTGCTCTCTGCCACTCTGCTCTCTGCCACTCTGCTCTCTGCCACTCTGCCACTCTGCCACTCTGCTCTCTGCCACTCTGCCACTCTGCCACTCTGCCACTCTGCCACTCTACCACTCTGCCACTCTGCTCTCTGCCACTCTGCTCTCTGCCACTCTGCCACTCTGCTCTCTGCCACTCTGCCACTCTGCTCTCTGCCACTCTGCTCTCTGCCACTCTGCCACTCTGCTCTCTGCCACTCTGCTCTCTGCCACTCTGCCACTCTGCTCTCTGCCACTCTGCCACTCTGATCTCTGCCACTCTGCTCTCTGCCACTCTGCCACTCTGCCACTCTGCCACTCTGCTCTCTGCCACTCTGCCACTCTGCTCTCTGCCACTCTGCTCTCTGCCACTCTGCTGTCTGCCACTCTGCTCTCTGCCACTCTGCTCTCTGCCACTCTGCCACTCTGCTCTCTGCCACTCTGCCACTCTGCTCTCTGCCACTCTGCCATTCTGCCACTCTGCTCTCTGCCACTCTGCTCTCTGCCACTCTGCCACTCTGCCACTCTGCTCTCTGTCACTCTGCCACTCTGCCACTCTGCCACTCTGCCACTCTGCTCTCTGCCACTCTGCTCTCTGCCACTCTGCCACTCTGCTCTCTGCCACTCTGCTCTCTGCCACTCTGCCACTCTGCTCTCTGCCACTCTGCCACTCTGCTCTCTGCCACTCTGCTCTCTGCCACTCTGCCACTCTGCCACTCTGCTCTCTGCCACTCTGCCACTCTGCTCTCTGCCACTCTGCTCTCTGCCACTCTGCTGTCTGCCACTCTGCTCTCTGCCACTCTGCTCTCTGCCACTCTGCCACTCTGCCACTCTGCCACTCTGCCACTCTGCTCTCTGCCACTCTGCCACTCTGCTCTCTGCCACTCTGCTCTCTGCCACTCTGCTCTCTGCCACTCTGCCACTCTGCCACTCTGCTCTCTGCCACTCTGCCACTCTGCTCTCTGCCACTCTGCCATTCTGCCACTCTGCCACTCTGCTCTCTGCCACTCTGCTCTCTGCCACTCTGCCATTCTGTCACTCTGCTCTCTGTCACTCTGCCACTCTGCCACTCTGCCACTCTGCTCTCTGCCACTCTGCCACTCTGCCATTCTGCCACTCTGCCACTCTGCTCTCTGCCACTCTGCTCTCTGCCACTCTGCTCTCTGCCACTCTGCCATTCTGCCACTCTGCTCTCTGCCACTCTGCTCTCTGCCACTCTGCCACTCTGCCACTCTGCTCTCTGCCACTCTGCCACTCTGCCATTCTGCTCTCTGCCACTCTGCTCTCTGCCACTCTGCCATTCTGTAATTCTGCCACTCTGCTCTCTACCACTCTGCCACTCTGCCACTCTGCTCTCTGCCACTCTGCCATTCTGCTCTCTGCCACTCTGCTCTCTACCACTCTGCCACTCTGCCACTCTGCTCTCTGCCACTCTGCCATTCTGCCACTCTGCTCTCTGCCACTCTGCTCTCTGCCACTCTGCTCTCTGCCACTCTGCCACTCTGCTCTCTGCCACTCTGCCATTCTGCTCTCTGCCACTCTGCTCTCTACCACTCTGCCACTCTGCCACTCTGCTCTCTGCCACTCTGCCATTCTGCCACTCTGCTCTCTGCCACTCTGCTCTCTGCCACTCTGCTCTCTGCCACTCTGCTCTCTGCCACTCTGCCACTCTGCCACTCTGCTCTCTGCCACTCTGCCACTCTACCACTCTGCCACTCTACCACTCTGCCACTCTGCCACTCTGCCACTCTGCTCTCTGCCACTCTGCCACTCTACCACTCTGCCACTCTACCACTCTGCCACTCTGCCACTCTGCTCTCTGCCACTCTGCCACTCTGCCATTCTGCTCTCTGCCACTCTGCCACTCTGCTCTCTGCCACTCTGCCATTCTGTAATTCTGCCACTCTGCCACTCTGCCACTCTGCTCTCTGCCACTCTGCCATTCTGTAATTCTGCCACTCTGCCACTCTGCCACTCTACCACTCTGCCACTCTGCCACTCTACCACTCTACCACTCTACCACTCTGCCACTCTGCCACTCTGCCACTCTACCACTCTACCACTCTGCTCTCTGCCACTCTGCCACTCTGCCATTCTACCACTCTGACACTCTGACACTCTGACACTCTGACACTCTGCTCAGGTCACGAACTTCATGGGCATCGAGTGGATGCGGCGCCATCTCTCTCCCACTTACAAGATCCACATCATCTCTTTCAAGGACCCGAACCCCATGCACATCGACGCCACCTTCAACATCATCGGCCCAGGCCTGGTGCTGTCCAACCCAGATCGGCCCTGCCGTCAGGTGAGTGTGTGTGTGAGTGTGTGTGTGAGTGTGGTACTGTCCAACCCAGATCGGCCCTGCCGTCAGGTGAGTGTGTGTGTGAGTGTGTGTGTGAGTGTGGTACTGTCCAACCCAGATCGGCCCTGCCGGTAGGTGAGTGAGTGTGTGTGTGTGTGTGTGTGTGTGTGTGATGGATAGGTTTAGGGGTATGGTTAGTGTGTGTGTGTGAGTGTGTGTGTGTGTGTGTGTGTGTGTGTGTGTGAGTGTGTGTGTGTGTGTGTGTGTGTGTGTGTGGTGCTGTCCAACCCAGATCGGCCCTGCCGGTAGGTGTGTGTGTGTGTGTGTGTGATGGATTGGTTAAGGGGTAGGGGTAGGGGTAGGGTTAGTGTGAGTGTGTGTGTGTGTGTGTGTGTGTGTGTGTGTGTGTGTGTGTGAGTGTGTGTGAGTGTGTGTGAGTGTGTGTGAGTGTGTGTGATGTGTGTGTGAGTGTGTGTGTATGTGTGTGTGTGGAGCTGTGCTGCCATCTAGTGTTGATCTCATGATAAATCTCTCCCTCAGATCGACATGTTCAAGAAAGCCGGCTGGACGGTGGCGACTCCTCCGACTCCTCTTATTCCTGACAGTGAGTTATAGTTATAGATATAGTCATAGTCATAGTTATAGTTATAGATATAGATATAGATATAGTTATAGTCATAGTGATCCCGGTTTCATGGGTTTGGTTCAAACTAAACACAGCCTTCCATCATATCAGACCCAATCATCACGTTAAACACAAGCTTAAAGTCTGAATTTTTTTAATGCATGTTATAAATCTTATTGAGATCAAATTATCCATGCATATATTCGTTTTTTTTAAATGTTTGGACCCCACAATGTTTCATGATCTTCCAGTGAAGCGTCAGGTTTCTCTCTGGTGAAGTCCAGTCAGCTTTATTTCTGCAGCGCTCTTTACAGCACAGAGTGTTTCACAGCAGCTTTACAGAGATAACTGGACAATAATGCAAATGTTGTTTCTAGAAGAGAATAGCGTCACAGTCCAGCTTAAGTCAGTTCAGTGATGGCTCATTTCTGTTGTAAAAAAGTTATTCATTTGGTTCATTTATATATATAGCGGCTCTGGAGAAAACCGTGATGTCATCGTCCAGCTCAGTTCAGTTCTCATATGAATATTAGATGTGTGCTGGATTCTCCAGTCAGTCTGTAGTCAAGTCAAGTCAAGTCATCTTCATTTATATAGCGCTTTTAACAATGGGGATTGTTTCAAAGCAGCTTTACAGAGATAAACATACAATTTACGGTAACAGAAATTGTTTTGGCTTTATAGCGATTTTTGAATAATGTTATTTCCAGCTAAAGTTGGTTTAGATTGATTCACTTCCAGCAAAATTATCATTTGTTATTACATTAGGGGCCACTAAGACGACGGCGTTCTCTCTAAACAGACTTTAAACGCGAACCTGTGACCTGATGGCGTTCACATGCGCATTAAGAATTGATTCTATAGTTATATTCGTTTGAATATGTGTGCGCAGGTTTGTAATTTCCCCACAAACCATGCCTAAACAAACTACTTGTCTTGCCTATAAATTTGATAGAGAATTTTATTTTATCACTTCGAGGTACGCGAACCGGATTTCAACAACGCTTTATCTGTAGAGTGGGAAAGGGATCCTCCATAGGGAGAGGATAGTGGACACTTCAGCACTGCATTGTCATCGGGTCCAGGCGAATCTCCTTCGTCAGATCTGGAGTGTGTGTGTGTGTGTGAGTGTGTGTGAGTGTGTGTGTGTGTCCAGGCGAATCTCCTTCGTCAGATCTGGAGTGTGTGTGAGTGTGTGTGTGTGTGTGAGTGTGTGTGAGTGTGTGTGTGTGTCCAGGCGAATCTCCTTCGTCAGATCTGGAGTGTGTGTGTGTGTGTGTGTGTGTGAGTGTGTGTGTGTGTGTGTCCAGGCGAATCTCCTTCGTCAGATCTGGAGTGTGTGTGTGTGTGTGTCCAGGCGAATCTCCTTCGTCAGATCTGGACACGGCCTGGATCCGGCAGGCTGCGGGAAAACCTCGGGATAAACAAAGACACTAATATTAGCGTAGATGCCATTCTTCTTATGATGTAGCGAGTACATCTGGATTTAAGGGAAGTGTTCCCAGTTCCGGCTGACCTAATCTATGCAGCCTAACATTGAATTATAGAAGTCTATAATGTATTATGTGTATGCTAGGTCAAAGAGATGTGTTTTTAGTCTAGCTTTGAACTGACAGAGTGTGTCTGCTTCCCGGACAATGGTAGGAAGACTGTTCCAGAGTTTTGGTGCTAAATAGGAAAAGGATCTCCCGCCAGCAGTCGATTTAGATATTCTAGGTATTATCAACTGGCCGGAGTTTAGAGATCGCAATAGACGTGAAGGACTATAATGCGTTAAGAGCTCGCTCAAGCACTGGGAGCTAAACCATTTAGTGCTTTGTAAGTAATCAACAATATTTTAAAATTTATACGATGTTTAATAGGCAGCCAATGCAGTGTTGACAGAACCGGGCTAATATGGTCATACTTCCTGGTTCTGGTAAGAACTCGAGCTGCTGCGTTTTGAACTAGCTGTAGTTTGTTTATTAAGCGTGCAGGGCAACCACCCAGTAGAGCATTACAGTAATCTAGCCTTGAGGTCATGAACGCATGAACTAATTGTTCTGCATTTGTTAATGAGAGCATATGGCGTAATTTAGATATGTTTTTAAGATGGAAAAATGCGGTTTTACAGATACTAGACACGTGACTTTCAAATGAGAGATTGGTATCAAAGAGCACACACACACACACACACACACACACACACACCCAGGTTCCTAACCGACGACGAAGACTTGACAGAGCAGCCATCAAGTGTTAGACAGTATTCTGGGTTATTACGTGTGGAAGTTTTTTGTCCAATAATTAGAATCTCTGTTTTTTCAGAATTTAGTAGTAGGAAATTACTAGTCATCCAGTTTTATATCGGCTATGCATTCCATTCGTTTTGTGAATTGGTAAGTTTCGTCGGGGCGTGAAGAAATATACAGCTGAGTATCATCGGCATAACAGTGAAAAAAGTTACTCCATGTTTCCTAATGATACACTACCGTTCAAAAGTTTGGGGTCGGTACGATTTTAAATACTTTTAAAAGAATTCTCTTCTGCTAACCATGGCTGCGCTTATTTGATTAAAAATACAACAAAAATCAGTTATAGTATTAAATATTATTCCAGTGTAAATCAGCTTTTTTCTGTGTGAATATATAGTAAAGTGTAATTTATTCCTGTGATCAAAGCTGCATTTTCAGCATCACCAGTGTCAGTGTCTTCAGTGTCAAAATTTGATCCTTCACAAATCAGTATAATATGAGGATTTGATGCTCAAGAAACATTTATTATTATTATCAATGTTGAAACAGTTGTTGGTCTGTCAGTTGTACAGTTTTTTTTGTTGTTTTTTAGGATTCTTTGATGAATAGGAAGTTCAAAAGAACAGCATTTGTTTGAAATATAATCTTTTGTAACATTATAAATGTCTTTACTGTCCTTGATAAATAAAAGTATTGATTTCTTTCCTCCAAAAAATAAAAATAAAATTCTCACTGACCCCAAACTTTTGAACGGTAGTGTATCTCCTAAGGGTAGCATGTACAGAGTGAACAGCAGCGGTCCTAGTACTGAGCCTTGTGGTACGCCATACTGAACTTGTGATCGATAAGACATCTCTTCATTTATTGCTACAAACTGATAACGGTCAGATAAGTATGATTTAAACCATGCTAGTGCAACTCCACTAATGCCAACATAATTTTCATTACATTACATTACATGTACATTAAACCCTCGTGTTCTTCATCACATCTCAACATCCAATCAGCAGCCGACTCACAATAATCCCTCACTGTACATCACAATACAGAGGAAACATATCTCCTGCTACTTCAGTTTCACCGTGACGTTACCAGATTTTTATTAATATCACGATCTGATTAATATCAGTAACCCAGTAGTTCAGATAATCATGCTGCTAACACACGTTATGGTTCTCTATAAAACTTTTTCTTCTAAGGAGGAATATTTCTGAGTCAAAAACAAAGCAGTCTTTATACGCCGAGCTCACAGTCAACAAACACAATCATATTCTGCCGTTCTCATTTCTGCACAGGAACAGATTTGTGGTTGAGAGCTTGTAAACATCACATGACTGATCCACATCCCATCTTATATATTCATGTTTTTTGTCAGATATTCAAATTACAACATGGAAATGAACAGTTTGAATAATGTAAACAATGGGGTGCTTTTCCCAAGTCATGTTGCGCTTCACTGGAGAGAATCACTACTTTAATACAATCTGTATTTCATAGATGATGTTTGGCTTAAACATGAGCACTTCTCCTCAGATCATCCGTTGTGGATGTCCTCCAAATGGCTGTCCATGAATGTGTTGATGCTGGATGAGAAACGTGTGATGGTGGATGCTAATGAGATGACCATACAGAAGATGTTTGAAAATCTCGGTAAGAACTGTTTCTTCCAGCTCTTCTGGAGCTTCAGCCCTGACCCGATACACCAGTGTTGGGGACGTCATGCGTTACAGTGTTACAATACTCTCTAAATGGTAAAAAGATACGTTTCTTTTTCTCACCCAGCGAGGCTCGATCTCTTCTAGGCCTTACAGGTGTTTTTACTGAAGGTCTTTTTTGTGTGAAAGTGTTTGTCGCAGTAATGGATAGCCTATATAACACACACTTTCATTTTACTTTTAAAAACACATTATCATATTCTGAGCACTTAGAATATTTCCTAGAGCAACAGACACCATACAAAAGATCTCAACATTAAGGTTATATTACCTACTGTATCTTTATTAAACTTTCAGCGCTTTTATTGAAAGTTGAAAGTAATGTGTTTTGTTAGTACTTTTTGTCTGTTTGCGCAGGGATGGGTGCGCATGTTTGAGTGACAACGTTATGGAAAAGAGAGAGAATTTTTATTCAGTACTTTAAAAATGTTCAAGTAAATTAATTAAACTGAAAAGTAATGCGCATAACTTTAAAAAAAGTAACTTAGGTGTTAATGTGTAAATATATAACTTTACTCGTTACATCACAAAAGTAATCTAATTACGTAACGCATGTTACTTTTAATGCGTTACTTTACTCGTTACATCACTAAAGTATTCTAATTACGTAACGTAACGCATGTTACTTTTAATGCGTTACTTTACTCGTTACATCACTAAAGTAATCTAATTACGTAACCTATGTTACTTTTAATGCGTTACTTTACTCGTTACATCACTAAAGTATTCTAATTACGTAACACATGTTACTTTTAATGCGTTACTTTACTCGTTACATCACATTTACATTTATTCATTTAGCTGACGCTTTTATCCAAAGCGACTTACAATTGCTATATATGTCAGAGGTCGAACGCCTCTGGAGCAACTAGGGGTTAAGTGTCTTGCTCAGGGACACATTGGTGTCTTGCAGTGGATTCGAACCCGGGTCTCTCACACCAAAGGCATGTGTCTTATCCACTGCGCCATCACCACCCACATCACTAAAGTAATCTAATTACGTAACGCATGTTACTTTTAATGCGTTACTTTACTCGTTACATCACTAAAGTATTCTAATTACGTAACGCATGTTACTTTTAATGCGTTACTTTACTCGTTACATCACTAAAGTATTCTAATTACGTAACGCATGTTACTTTTAATGCGTTACTTTACTCGTTACATCACTAAAGTAATCTAATTACGTAACGCATGTTACTTTTAATGCGTTACTTTACTCGTTACATCACTAAAGTATTCTAATTACGTAACGTAATGTTACATCACTAAAGTATTCTAACTACGTAACGTAACGCATGTTACTTTTAATGCGTTACTTTACTCGTTACATCACTAAAGTAATCTAATTACGTAACCTATGTTACTTTTAATGCGTTACTTTACTCGTTACATCACTAAAGTAATCTAATTACGTAACACATGTTACTTTTAATGCGTTACTTTACTCGTTACATCACTAAAGTAATCTAATTACGTAATACATGTTACTTTTAATGCGTTACTTTACTCGTTACATCACTAAAGTATTCTAATTACGTAACACATGTTACTTTTAATGCGTTACTTTACTCGTTACATCGCTAAAGTAATCTAATTACGTAATACATGTTACTTTTAATGCGTTACTTTACTCGTTACATCACTAAAGTAATCTAATTACGTAACGCATGTTACTTTTACTCGTTACATCACTAAAGTATCCTAATTACGTAAAGCATGTTACTTTTAATGCGTTACTTTACTCGTTACATCACTAAAGTAATCTAATTACGTAATACATGTTACTTTTAATGCGTTACTTTACTCGTTACATCACTAAAGTATTCTAATTACGTAACACATGTTACTTTTAATGCGTTACTTTACTCGTTACATCACTAAAGTAATCTAATTACGTAATACATGTTACTTTTAATGCGTTACTTTACTCGTTACATCACTAAAGTAATCTAATTACGTAACGCATGTTACTTTTACTCGTTACATCACTAAAGTATCCTAATTACGTAATGGATGTTACTTTTAATGCGTTACTTTACTCGTTACATCACTAAAGTATCCTAATTACGTAATGGATGTTACTTTTAATGCGTTACTTTACTCGTTACATCACTAAAGTAATCTAATTACGTAACGCATGTTACTTTTAATGCGTTACTTTACTCGTTACATCACTAAAGTAATCTAATTGCGTAACGCATGTGACTTGTATGCCGATCTGCTCTGTTTGTCGCTCCTGCAGGTATTAAGACGATTAAAGTCAGCATCCGCCACGCTAACTCCCTGGGAGGAGGCTTTCACTGCTGGACGACGGACGTGCGCCGGCGCGGATCCCTCCAGTCTTACTTCCTCTAGCCTGCCAGAGACACGCAGTTCTTATTGAGCTCAGATTCGAGCACCGTCTGCATGGTTTGATTGCGCTGTGCATGTCAGGGCTTTTGTAAATGCGACCGATGAACGTGATGAATAGAAACCTCAGTGATCTCAATAACAACTGCATTTCTGGCCGGCTGTTGTAGTAATGACTCCAGTGAAGTAGGCAGAGCCCCCCCACCCCCCACACCCCACACACACCACACACACACACACACACCAGAGAAGAAGAGTTTCTACCTCCTATTTACCAAAAACAGAAAACCTGTTTAGCCTATTTTGAATTGTAATGACTTCTTATATAATGCATTTTAATGATATATAATTTTTTTTTTACCCTACATGTGATACAAGTGTTGATTTATAACTCAGGTATTTTTGTAGCCATATTTCAGTTATTTTGTAAGCATTTCATGAAATGTAAATATCTATATGCATATGCATTATTTTAGTGCGCATATACTCTTCCCTCCACAAAAGTGTTTTATAGCATCTGCCTCTGATGTCATTCACAATAGCAGGAGTCAGGAACGCTGCGCTGCTTATACATCACCCTGGACGAGTTCTCAGCGTTCAGGGGACGTTTGGCTGATTGTTTTGCGTTGTGTTTGTGCTGTGATTCTCTAGTTTAACTCGTTGAGTGAGATTGCTCTTCATCAACTCATGATTCTGTGTCAGGTCAAACTAAATCAAATAAAGATACACTTGGAAATCAATGTGACTGAATCAGTTTTCCATTTCGTGCTTTGTATTTATGATGCTTGTGATCAAAAGGAAAAACAAATGAAGCATGACATGATGTGCCTCAAGAAGAATTCAATTCAATTCACATTTATTTGTAAAGCGCTTTTCACCATACACATCATTACAGCAGCTTTACAGAAAATGCATGAGTCCATATTACAGTTTAGAGCGATCTGTTATCAGAGGAGACTGTCTAAGTTATGCGTTTCAGAAATGTACATATACAAAATCACAGTTAGCGAAAAATGTATTAAACAATTCAATGATTTATGCAAAAATGCATTTAAACAATGTAATAATTTAAGACAGAAACAATGAGCTCATTGAAGTAAAGAATATTTGTTTGTGAACAGAAAAAATAAGGAAAGGAAGTGGCTACAACTCACTAAATATATGCAGATTTATTTATTTATTTGATCAGGGACAATGCACAAAAAACATTAATCTAAGAAAGAAGAGATGTCATGTGCCAGGTTATAGCAAAAATGCTAATTTCCGCCTGCTTTGGAAACCGATGACATTCAGTGTTAGTTTTTTTCATATTTGTAGGCTATATCACGGAGTTCATATTTATCAACATTTTCAAAAAATTGTATTTCATCCCAGTCTTTTATTACTTATATTTTTTAACAGTGCTTTGATATTGCACCGAATAATGATTAAAAACGGGGAGATCAACATTTGTGGATAAATAGCTAATAAAGTCAAGTCATCCTCATTTATATAGCGCTTTTAACAATTTAGATTGTTTCAAAGCAGCTTTACAGAGATAAACATATAATTTAAGGTAACAGATTAAAGTAAAAGTAAAAAAAACAAAAACATTATAAAGCTTTGATTTTCATGGGACAAATGACAAGCTCGGTAAACTGCATTTTTCTGAGTTAACTCTATAAGTGAGTCGCATTATTTTCCTCCATCCGCGTCGCGCGTTTGAAGTTCCCTCCACGCGCGAGCCCCGCCCCCCTGCGCGCAAGCCGCCGCTCATTGGCTCGACGCAGCTCATTTGCATTGACGTCATTCGAGGCTGTAGGTCAATCCGCGCGCGTGCTTTTATTGGATCTGCTGCTGTCACACATTCGCAAATAGAGGTCTCTGCAGACGGTAATAGGAGTTACCAGATCAGGGGGCGAGGCCATAAACATAGGGGCGTTTTCAACCGCGTTACCTGATTTGCCCACGTCACAGTGTGGGTAGGTCTTAGGGGTGGGGTCGGGAGAAGGGCATAATTTTCATTGCATGATTTATAAACACCTACCAGTGTGAAAACACCCACAAATTTAGAAACACCCACTTTTGTTCCGCAGAGACCTCCTACTCCACATTCGCGCCGCTGATGTTCTCAACGCGCGTTATTCCTCGTCAGGAAACTCGCGACGCGCAAACGCCTTTCTTTCCGTGTTCTTGCAGCCGCGCGTCGCTTTCTTTCGTCCGTCTGAGGCAGAACCGTAGGCCCGTGATTGACAGCTGCTGTTGAAGGCAGGTTCCGCGAGGTCCGCGTTGACGCGCCGCGCCGGAGTTTCATCAACGGCCCGTTTGATGTCATAAATGCCGGATCGCGCGTTCCGCGGCGGATTTCAGCCTGTTGATGGGGAGCGCGATCAACGCGCCGGCTCCTGAGGCCGCACGGACACACATCGGGTGTGTTTGACGCCTGTCGAAGGAGAATAAACGCTCAAACGCGCCGCACTAATGGACGAATCCGTCGCGTAAATCGAGCCGGAGAAAGACGCTGAGGATGAGGAGTAACGGGCGCGCGTGAGGACAGACATGAGCAGACTTTCTGTTTGATCATCGATAGATCTGATCGATCAGGTCGTCTTGATGATCTGAGAGAGAATCGTTCCTATTAGCGAGAAGAGCGTCGCGGGGTGAATGATGGGCTGCGCCTCCAGCATCCACATCTCCGATCGCGTTTATCACAGCGGGAAAGAGTCCGAGGATTCGCAGAACTGCGGACACACCAGACCCAGCGCCCGCCAGGTGAGTGTGTGTGAGAGAGAAAGTGAGTGTGTGTGTGAGTGTATGAGAAATAGAGAGTGTGTGAGAGAGAGAGTCCGTCCATATCCAGCATCCCAGCCTGAGAGAGAGAGAGAGAGCGCGCGCGTGTGTGTTTGTGTGAGAAAGAGAGAGAGAGAGAGAGAAATTGAGTGTGTGTGTGTGTGAGAGAAAGAGTGTGTGTGTGTCAGAGTGTGTGAGAAAGAGAGAGAGCGCGTGTGTGTGTGTGAGAGAGACCGTGTGTGTGTGTGTGTGTGTGTGAGAGAGAGTGTACGTGTGTGAGAGAGAGAGTGTGTGTGTGTGAGAAAGAGAGAGAGTGTGTGTGTGAGAAAGATAGAGTGTGTGTGAGAAAGGTAGAGAGTGTGTGTGTGTGAGAAAGATAGAGAGAGAGAGAGTGTGTGTGTGTGTGTGAGAGAGAAAGAGAGAGAGAGATATTGTGTGTGTGTGAGAGAGAGAGAGTGAGTGTGTGTGTGTGTGTTTCTGTTAGCCTATAGTCACACACACACACACACACACACACACACTGGATGCTTCACCCAGAAACTGCCTTTTAGGCCTACTCCCCAAACTTTCCTCCAAAAGAAGAAGATCATCTGAATGAACCATAAACGGAGTCTGTCGGAGTTAGCAGAGTCTGGCGGAGTTAGCAGAGTCTGGCGGAGTTAGCGGAGTCTAGCGGAGTCTGGCGGAGTTAGCGGAGTCTGGCGGAGTTAGCAGAGTCTGGCGGAGTTAGCAGAGTCTAGCGGAGTTAGCAGAGTCTGGCGGAGTTTGCGGAGTCTAGCGGAGTTAGCAGAGTCTGGTGGAGTTAGCGGAGTCTGGCGGAGTCTAGCGGAGTCTGGCGGAGTTAGCGGAGTCTGGCGGAGTTAGCGGAGTCTGGCGGAGTCTAGTGGAGTCTGGCGGAGTTAGCGGAGTCTGGCGGAGTTAGCGGAGTCTGGCGGAGTCTAGTGGAGTCTGGCGGAGTTAGCAGAGTCTGGCGGAGTTAGCGGAGTCTGGCGGAGTCTAGCGGAGTAAGCAGAGTCTGGCGGAGTTAGCAGAGTCTAGCGGAGTTAGCAGAGTCTGGCGGAGTTTGCGGAGTCTAGCGGAGTTAGCAGAGTCTGGTGGAGTTAGCGGAGTCTGGCGGAGTCTAGCGGAGTCTGGCGGAGTTAGCGGAGTCTGGCGGAGTTAGCGGAGTCTGGCGGAGTCTAGTGGAGTCTGGCGGAGTTAGCGGAGTCTGGCGGAGTTAGCGGAGTCTGGCGGAGTCTAGTGGAGTCTGGCGGAGTTAGCAGAGTCTGGCGGAGTTAGCGGAGTCTGGCGGAGTCTAGCGGAGTAAGCAGAGTCTGGCGGAGTTAGCAGAGTCTGGCGGAGTCTAGCGGAGTAAGCAGAGTCTGGTGGAGTTAGCGGAGTCTGGCGGAGTTAGCAGAGTCTGGCGGAGTTAGCGGAGTCTAGCAGAGTCTGGCGGAGTTAGCGGAGTCTGGCGGAGTCTGGCGGAGTAAGCAGAGTCTGGCGGAGTTAGCAGAGTCTGGCGGAGTTAGCGGAGTCTGGCGGAGTTAGCGGAGTCTGGCGGAGTCTGGCGGAGTTAGCGGAGTCTGGCGGAGTTAGCGGAGTCTGGCGGAGTTAGCGGAGTCTGGCAGAGTCTAGCGGAGTTAGCAGAGTCTGGTGGAGTTAGCGGAGTCTGGCGGAGTTAGCGGAGTCTGGCAGAGTCTAGCGGAGTTAGCAGAGTCTGGTGGAGTTAGCGGAGTCTGGTGGAGTTAGCAGAGTCTGGCGGAGTTAGCGGAGTCTGGCGGAGTTAGCGGAGTCTGGCAGAGTCTAGCGGAATTAGCAGAGTCTGGCGGAGTTAGCGGAGTCTGGTGGAGTTAGCGGAGTCTGGCGGAGTTAGCAGAGTCTGGCGGAGTAAGCAGAGTCTGGCGGAGTTAGCGGAGTCTGGCGGAGTCTAGCGGAGTCTGGCGGAGTTAGCAGAGTCTGGCGGAGTTAGCAGAGTCTGGCGGAGTCTGGCGGAGTCTAGCGGAGTCTGGCGGAGTTAGCAGAGTCTGGCGGAGTCTGGCGGAGTCTAGCGGAGTCTGGCGGAGTTAGCAGAGTCTGGCGGAGTTAGCAGAGTCTGGCGGAGTCTGGCGGAGTCTAGCGGAGTTAGCGGAGTCTGGCGGAGTCTGGCGGAGTTAGCAGAGTCTGGCGGAGTTAGCGGAGTCTGGCGGAGTCTGGCGGAGTTAGCGGAGTCTGGCGGAGTCTGGCGGAGTTAGCGGAGTCTGGCGGAGTTAGCGGAGTCTGGCGGAGTTAGGGGTGGGCGGTATGACCAAAATTCTATTTCACGGTATGACTCATTTTATTTCACGGTAACGATATATTTCACGATATAGATATTTATATATGTACCGTAGTTATTCTCGAAAAATCGACAAAAAGGGCTTTGTATAATAATTAAACCCAAATACTTTAGAAATTAAAAGTACTTCACATTGTTTTCTTTTTCTCTTATTTGGTAAATTATTTATTTGGTAAACTATTTAGATAGCTAAATATAAACAAAACACACTCATCAACTTTTAGATGAACTGCCCCCAACTGATTGATATTAAATACAACTCATAGGTGCAATTAAACTTTAAATAAAGTGTTTCTGAATCATTTTTCAATCTCATGTTATGCTTTACTTCATCAATCAGTTTATAATATCTGAATATTTTATATTGAACTATTCTATTCATGATAAATTAGTTATTTCCTTTTAATTTTGTAGGATAGTAATACTAGTTGTTTAAATGTGTTCCCCGGTACATTTGTGCCATGTCTGCTTAGACTACACTGTGTTTTTAAGGGGCTTGTTTTGCTCTTCTTGTGATATCTGGCAACCCGTCACCCTGCGCTTTAATCAATAGAAGTTCAGAAGTGAATAGAAGGAGAGCAGCAGTTTGAAAACCGAACAGCAGCTACTGTTAGTGTTGACAAAGTAGCCTAGTTTAAATTATACACACCTTGTAACTGCGTCATTATTTGACCATAGCCCGGTGAACACACACACACCGCGCTCCCTCAGTGCGTGTGCACGCGCGCGTCTTCTGCATCAGTAAATGCGATCGGTTAATTTGAGTGTCAAGTTGTAATCACGGATCGAATCAAAGGAAGATTTTATCAGCTGGTTCGGTGGCCAATTGTTTGGAGTTAGAAATATATAACTCGCGATGCATATTTAGTAATTTTGCCTCAGATAGGCTACAGGATTATACATTCACTTTAACAAGCAGGTTGTTCATTACCACGGGCGGCAAGCTGTTTGCGTGTTTAAAAACTATACATAAGAGACGGAAAGATGCAGATAACTATACATTATTTAAGGTTATTTCTATTCGTTACGATATTGATAACTGTTGTTGTCCAACTGTTGTATAATTATAAGACACATGCCTTTGGTGTGAGAGACCCGGGTTCGAATCCACTGTGCGACACCAATGTGTCCCTGAGCAAGACACTTAACCCCTAGTTGCTCCAGAGGCGTGCGACCTCTGTAATATAGCAATTGTAAGTCGCTTTGGATAAAAGCGTCAGCTAAATGAATAAATGTAAATGTAAATGTAAATGTCCAGCTTTCCCCGTTGCGAGCGTGCATGCACTAATCTGTAGCCTGGGTGCTGCACTGCTCTAGTGACTGCTGCGCCTTTCCCCCTGAAAATATCACGTTAACAACAACAACAACCCTTTAGAAAATGTAATTCCTTTGTGGATCCTCTTGATCTGCTTTCTCCGTGTTTCTTTTTACAATTCTCAGTGTTTCAGTCTTACGCATGTTGCACGCGAGTTAACCACGCCCACTTATTTGCATTTCGCGGTATACACGGAATAAAAAAATCTGTTACGGTTGACATTTTCTACCGCGGTAACGATATATACCGTCATACCGCCCAGTCCTAAGCGGAGTCTAGTGGAGTCTGGCGGAGTCTAGCGGAGTTAGCAGAGTCTAGCGGAGTCTGGCGGAGTTAGCAGAGTCTAGCGGAGTCTGGCGGAGTTAGCAGAGTCTAGCGGAGTCTGGCGGAGTTAGCGGAGTCTGGCGGAGTCTAGCGGAGTTAACGGAGTCTAGCGGAGTCTGGCGGAGTTAGCGGAGTCTGGTGGAGTTAGCGGAGTCTGGCGGAGTTAGCGGAGTCTGGCGGAGTTAGCGGAGTCTGGCGGAGTTAGCGGAGTCTGGTGGAGTTAGCGGAGTCTGGCGGAGTCTAGCGGAGTCTGGCGGAGTTAGCGGAGTCTAGCGGAGTCTGGCGGAGTCTGGCGGAGTCTAGCGGAGTCTGGCGGAGTTAGCGGAGTCTGGCGGAGTCTGGCGGAGTTAGCGGAGTTAGCGGAGTCTGGCGGAGTCTGGCGGAGTTAGCGGAGTTAGCGGAGTCTGGCGGAGTTAGCGGAGTTAGGCGGAGTTGGCGGAGTCTGGCGGAGTCTGGCGGAGTTTGCGGAGTCTGGTGGAGTCTGGTGGAGTCTGGTGGAGTCTGGCGGAGTCTGGCGGAGTCTGGCGGAGTTAGTGGAGTCTGGCGGAGTTAGTGGAGTCTGGCGGAGTTAACGGAGTCTGGCGGAGTTAGCGGAGTTAGGCGGAGTTAGCGGAGTCTGGCGGAGTCTAGCGGAGTCTGGCGGAGTTAGCGGAGTCTGGCGGAGTTAGCGGAGTCTGGCGGAGTTGGCGGAGTCTGGCGGAGTTAGCGGAGTCTGGCGGAGTTAGCGGAGTTAGGCGGAGTTAGCGGAGTCTGGCGGAGTCTAGCGGAGTCTGGCGGAGTTAGCGGAGTCTGGCGGAGTTAGCGGAGTCTGGCGGAGTCTAGCGGAGTCTGGCGGAGTTAGCGGAGTCTGGCGGAGTTAGCGGAGTTAGCGGAGTCTGGCGGAGTTGGCGGAGTCTGGCGGAGTTAGCGGAGTCTGGCGGAGTTAGCGGAGTTAGCGGAGTTAGCGGAGTCTGGCGGAGTTAGCGGAGTTAGCGGAGTTAGCGGAGTTAGCGGAGTTAGGCGGAGTTAGCGGAGTCTGGCGGAGTTAGCGGAGTTAGGCGGAGTTAGCGGAGTCTGGCGGAGTTAGCGGAGTCTGGCGGAGTCTGGCGGAGTCTGGCGGAGTTAGCGGAGTCTGGCGGAGTTGGCGGAGTCTGGCGGAGTTAGCGGAGTCTGGGGGAGTTAGCGGAGTTAGCGGAGTCTGGCGGAGTTAGCGGAGTTAGCGGAGTTAGCGGAGTTAGCGGAGTTAGCGGAGTTAGCGGAGTTAGGCGGAGTTAGCGGAGTTAGCGGAGTCTGGCGGAGTTAGTGCTCCTGCTCTGCTTGGATGAGGTTTTAAACACACGCAGTTGATTTAGCGATTACTATCAGATGAGAACAAAACCTGAACTGCATTGATCTGAATAATCACTCTTTAATAATGATGAATAATGAATAATGAATAACTCAAACGTGCTGCGTAACACGAGAATGAACCTCATTGGTTCTTGCAGAAGCTCAAACGTGCTGTGTAACATGAGAATGAACCTCATTGGTTCTTGCTGAAGCTCAAACGTGCTGCGTAACACGAGAATGATCCTCATTGGTTCTTGCAGAATCTCAAACGTGCTGTGTAACATGAGAATGAACCTCATTGGTTCTTGCTGAAGCTCAAACGTGCTGCGTAACACGAGAATGAACCTCATTGGTTCTTGCAGAAGCTCAAACGTGCTGCGTAACACGAGAATGATCCTAATTGGTTCTCGCTGAAGCTCAAACGTGCTGCGTAACACGAGAATGATCCTCATTGGTTCTCGCTGAAGCTCAAACGTGCTGCGTAACACGAGAATGAACCTCATTGGTTCTTGCTGAAGCTCAAACGTGCTGCGTAACACGAGAATGAACCTCATTGGTTCTTGCTGAAGCTCAAACGTGCTGCGTAACACGAGAATGATCCTCATTGGTTCTCGCTGAAGCTCAAACGTGCTGCGTAACACGAGAATGATCCTCATTGGTTCTCGCTGAAGCTCAAACGTGCTGTGTAACACGAGAATGATCCTCATTGGTTCTCGCTGAAGCTCAAACGTGCTGCGTAACACGAGAATGAACCTCATTGGTTCTTGCTGAAGCTCAAACGTGCTGCGTAACACGAGAATGAACCTCATTGGTTCTTGCTGAAGCTCAAACGTGCTGCGTAACACGAGAATGATCCTCATTGGTTCTCGCTGAAGCTCAAACGTGCTGCGTAACACGAGAATGATCCTCATTGGTTCTCGCTGAAGCTCAAACGTGCTGCGTAACACGAGAATGATCCTCATTGGTTCTTGCTGAAGCTCAAACGTGCTGCGTAACACGAGAATGATCCTCATTGGTTCTCGCTGAAGCTCAAACGTGCTGCGTAACACGAGAATGAACCTCATTGGTTCTTGCAGAAGCTCAAACGTGCTGCGTAACACGAGAATGAACCTCATTGGTTCTTGCTGAAGCTCAAACGTTCTGCGTAACACGAGAATGAACCTCATTGGTTCTTGCTGAAGCTCAAACGTGCTGCGTAACACGAGAATGAACCTCATTGGTTCTTGCTGAAGCTCAAACGTTCTGCGTAACACGAGAATGAACCTCATTGGTTCTTGCTGAAGCTCAAACGTGCTGCGTAACACGAGAATGAACCTCATTGGTTCTTGCAGAAGCTCAAACGTTCTGCGTAACACGAGAATGATCCTCATTGGTTCTTGCTGAAGCTCAAACGTGCTGCGTAACACGAGAATGAACCTCATTGGTTCTTGCTGAAGCTCAAACGTGCTGCGTAACACGAGAATGATCCTCATTGGTTCTCGCTGAAGCTCAAACGTGCTGCGTAACACGAGAATGATCCTCATTGGTTCTTGCTGAATCTCAAACGTGCTGCGTAACACGAGAATGATCCTCATTGGTTCTCGCTGAAGCTCAAACGTGCTGCGTAACACGAGAATGATCCTCATTGGTTCTTGCTGAAGCTCAAACGTGCTGCGTAACACGAGAATGATCCTCATTGGTTCTCGCTGAAGCTCAAACGTGCTGCGTAACACGAGAATGATCCTCATTGGTTCTCGCTGAAGCTCAAACGTGCTGCGTAACACGAGAATGAACCTCATTGGTTCTTGCAGAAGTTCAAACGTGCTGCGTAACACGAGAATGAACCTCATTGGTTCTTGCTGAAGCTCAAACGTTCTGCGTAACACGAGAATGAACCTCATTGGTTCTTGCTGAAGCTCAAACGTGCTGCGTAACACGAGAATGAACCTCATTGGTTCTTGCTGAAGCTCAAACGTTCTGCGTAACACGAGAATGAACCTCATTGGTTCTTGCTGAAGCTCAAACGTGCTGCGTAACACGAGAATGAACCTCATTGGTTCTTGCAGAAGCTCAAACGTTCTGCGTAACACGAGAATGATCCTCATTGGTTCTTGCTGAAGCTCAAACGTGCTGCGTAACACGAGAATGAACCTCATTGGTTCTTGCTGAAGCTCAAACGTGCTGTGTAACATGAGAATGAACCTCATTGGTTCTTGCTGAAGCTCAAACGTGCTGTGTAACATGAGAATGAACCTCATTGGTTCTTGCTGAAGCTCAAACGTGCTGTGTAACACGAGAATGATCCTCATTGGTTCTTGCTGAAGCTCAAACGTGCTGCGTAACACGAGAATGATCCTCATTGGTTCTCGCTGAAGCTCAAACGTGCTGTGTAACACGAGAATGAACCTCATTGGTTCTCGCTGAAGCTCAAACGTGCTGCGTAACACGAGAATGATCCTCATTGGTTCTTGCTGAAGCTCAAACGTGCTGCGTAACACGAGAATGAACCTCATTGGTTCTTGCTGAAGCTCAAACGTTCTGCGTAACACGAGAATGAACCTCATTGGTTCTTGCTGAAGCTCAAACGTGCTGCGTAACACGAGAATGAACCTCATTGGTTCTTGCAGAAGCTCAAACGTTCTGCGTAACACGAGAATGATCCTCATTGGTTCTTGCTGAAGCTCAAACGTGCTGCGTAACACGAGAATGATCCTCATTGGTTCTCGCTGAAGCTCAAACGTGCTGCGTAACACGAGAATGAACCTCATTGGTTCTTGCAGAAGCTCAAACGTGCTGCGTAACACGAGAATGAACCTCATTGGTTCTTGCTGAAGCTCAAACGTGCTGCGTAACACGAGAATGAACCTCATTGGTTCTTGCTGAAGCTCAAACGTTCTGCGTAACACGAGAATGAACCTCATTGGTTCTTGCTGAAGCTCAAACGTGCTGCGTAACACGAGAATGATCCTCATTGGTTCTTGCTGAAGCTCAAACGTGCTGCGTAACACGAGAATGATCCTCATTGGTTCTTGCTGAAGCTCAAACGTGCTGTGTAACACGAGAATGAACCTCATTGGTTCTTGCTGAAGCTCAAACGTGCTGTGTAACACGAGAATGAACCTCATTGGTTCTCGCTGAAGCTCAAACGTGCTGTGTAACACGAGAATGAACCTCATTGGTTCTCGCTGAAGCTCAAACGTGCTGTGTAACACGAGAATGAACCTCATTGGTTCTTGCTGAAGCTCAAACGTGCTGTGTAACACGAGAATGAACCTCATTGGTTCTTGCTGAAGCTCAAACGTGCTGTGTAACACGAGAATGAACCTCATTGGTTCTTGCAGAAGCTCAAACGTGCTGCGTAACACGAGAATGATCCTCATTGGTTCTTGCTGAAGCTCAAACGTGCTGCGTAACACGAGAATGAACCTCATTGGTTCTCGCTGAAGCTCAAACGTGCTGTGTAACACGAGAATGAACCTCATTGGTTCTTGCTGAAGCTCAAACGTGCTGTGTAACACGAGAATGAACCTCATTGGTTCTTGCTGAAGCTCAAACGTGCTGTGTAACACGAGAATGAACCTCATTGGTTCTTGCAGAAGCTCAAACGTGCTGCGTAACACGAGAATGAACCTCATTGGTTCTTGCTGAAGCTCAAACGTGCTGCGTAACACGAGAATGATCCTCATTGGTTCTCGCTGAAGCTCAAACGTGCTGTGTAACACGAGAATGAACCTCATTGGTTCTCGCTGAAGCTCAAACGTGCTGTGTAACACGAGAATGAACCTCATTGGTTCTTGCTGAAGCTCAAACGTGCTGTGTAACACGAGAATGAACCTCATTGGTTCTTGCTGAAGCTCAAACGTGCTGCGTAACACGAGAATGAACCTCATTGGTTCTTGCTGAAGCTCAAACGTGCTGCGTAACACGAGAATGATCCTCATTGGTTCTCGCTGAAGCTCAAACGTGCTGTGTAACACGAGAATGAACCTCATTGGTTCTCGCTGAAGCTCAAACGTGCTGTGTAACACGAGAATGAACCTCATTGGTTCTTGCTGAAGCTCAAACGTGCTGTGTAACACGAGAATGAACCTCATTGGTTCTTGCTGAAGCTCAAACGTGCTGCGTAACACGAGAATGATCCTCATTGGTTCTTGCTGAAGCTCAAACGTGCTGCGTAACACGAGAATGATCCTCATTGGTTCTTGCAGAAGCTCAAACGTGCTGCGTAACACGAGAATGAACCTCATTGGTTCTTGCTGAAGCTCAAACGTGCTGCGTAACACGAGAATGATCCTCATTGGTTCTTGCTGAAGCTCAAACGTTCTGCGTAACACGAGAATGATCCTCATTGGTTCTCGCTGAAGCTCAAACGTGCTGTGTAACACGAGAATGAACCTCATTGGTTCTCGCAGAAGCTCAAACGTGCTGCGTAACACGAGAATGAACCTCATTGGTTCTTGCTGAAGCTCAAACGTGCTGCGTAACACGAGAATGATCCTCATTGGTTCTTGCTGAAGCTCAAACGTGCTGCGTAACACGAGAATGATCCTCATTGCTTCTTGCTGAAGCTCAAAGAAAGTCTAGCTTGTCGGAGTAACAATCATTTATCAGGCTGATATGAGTGAGGTTTATAATTTTATAAAACGTTTTATGTGTGAGTGAGAGTGTGAGTGTGTGAGAGTGAGAGAGAGTGTGATTGTGTGTGAGAGTCTGATAGTGTGTGTGTGTGTGTGTGTGTGTGTGTGTGTGTGTGTGAGTGTGTGTGTGTATGTATGTTAATCAAGGGCGCAGCAGCTTCTGTGGGACTTTCTGTCCTTGATAAGACTCAAGTACAAGGTCTGACGATGGTTTTCTCATGTCTCACAACACATTCCTCTATGTGTGTGTGTGTGTGTGTGTGTGTGTGTGCAGTGCTGATATAGGGTTAGTGGTTTATCTGGCCTTGGCGGAGACTCCACTGTTCTACGTTTGTAACCCTCAATACCGGATTCAGCCAGTGTGTGTGTGTGTGTGTGTGTGTGTGTGTTACTTAAGGGACTAAAGTTACTAAAAAGTCAAATTAATTTAGATTTTATAATATTTTATTGCAAGCATGCAGTTGTTGGTTTGTGTTTCTGCAGATGTCAATGTGAAGCCCCTCTTTAGCAGTGTGTGTGTATGTCATCAGATGATTGACAGTGTGTGTGACTGACGTTTCGTGTGTGTGGATCTGAACGGCACAGAAAGGAAGTAACCGAGCTGAGAATGTGCAATAACTGTTCTTCTTCCTGGAGGGAAGTGACATCATCATCATCATTCCCAGCATCCCCTGCACCTCACACACACACACACACACACACACGTGGGCATGTTTGCTGCACACTTGAGCTGCTGCTGTTTGTTTCTCAGTATCGTTACATTTTACGTACGGCCCGTGAAATACGGTGATATTGTTTTGTTTCAATAATTTTTTCTGCTTTTGATTTTTAATGGTTTAATAAAACCTGGTGACAATTTATTTTACGCTGTCATTGTCCTGGCATATGTTACATGTAGTTACTATAGTAATAACTATAAATTATGTATAATTACATGCAACTACCCTAAACCGAACCAAACCCTATAGTAGGTACATGTAGTTACTTAATATTACACAGTAATTAAATGTATAATTACTGTGCAACAAAGACCTTAAAATAAAGTGTAACCAAAAACCTTAATATTTAAAAAGCAGGTCTAATCAAATGAATTAATACAATTTTTAACATTTTGTAAAATGTAATCAAATGAAATTGACACTTCTAGAACAATTTTTGTAATAACAATTTCTTAATTGTGTTATTCCTTGAAAACAATGTTTTCATAAATTATGCGAGTCCAAAGATCCGCTGTGAGTGTGTGTGAGTCCAGAGATCCGCTGTGAGTGTGTGTGAGTCCAGAGATCCGCTGTGAGTGTGTGTGAGTCCAGAGATCCGCTGTGAGTGTGTGTGAGTCCAGAGATCCGCTGTGAGTGTGTGTGAGTCCAGAGATCCGCTGTGAGTGTGTGTGAGTCCAGAGATCCGCTGTGAGTGTGTGTGAGTCCAGAGATCCGCTGTGAGTGTGTGTGAGTCCAGAGATCCGCTGTGAGTGTGTGTGAGTCCAGAGATCCGCTGTGAGTGTGTGTGAGTCCAGAGATCCGCTGTGAGTGTGTGTGAGTCCAGAGATCCGCTGTGAGTGTGTGTGAGTCCAGAGATCCGCTGTGAGTGTGTGAGTCCAGAGATCCGCTGTGAGTGTGTTAGAGTCCTGAGATCCGCTGTGTGTGTGTGTGTGAGTCCTGAGATCCGCTGTGAGTGTGTGTGAGTCCAGAGATCCGCTGTGAGTGTGTGTGAGTCCAGAGATCCGCTGTGAGTGTGTGTGAGTCCAGAGATCCGCTGTGAGTGTGTGTGAGTCCAGAGATCCGTGTGAGTCCAGAGATCCGCTGTGAGTGTGTGTGAGTCCAGAGATCCGCTGTGAGAGTGTGAGTCCAGAGATCCGCTGTGAGTGTGTGTGAGTCCAGAGATCCGCTGTGAGTGTGTGAGTCCAGAGATCCGCTGTGAGAGTGTGAGTCCAGAGATCCGCTGTGAGTGTGTGTGAGTCCTGAGATCCGCTGTGAGTGTGTGTGAGTCCAGAGATCCGCTGTGAGTGTGTGAGTCCAGAGATCCGCTGTGAGTGTGTGTGAGTCCTGAGATCCGCTGTGAGTGTGTTAGAGTCCTGAGATCCGCTGTGTGTGTGTGTGAGTCCAGAGATCCGCTGTGAGTGTGTGTGAGTCCAGAGATCCGCTGTGAGTGTGTGTGAGTCCAGAGATCCGCTGTGAGTGTGTGTGAGTCCAGAGATCCGCTGTGAGTGTGTGTGAGTCCAGAGATCCGCTGTGAGTGTGTGTGAGTCCAGAGATCCGCTGTGAGTGTGTGTGAGTCCAGAGATCCGCTGTGAGTGTGTGTGAGTCCAGAGATCCGCTGTGAGTGTGTGTGAGTCCAGAGATCCGCTGTGAGTGTGTGTGAGTCCAGAGATCCGCTGTGAGTGTGTGAGTCCAGAGATCCGCTGTGAGTGTGTGTGAGTCCAGAGATCCGCTGTGAGTGTGTGTGAGTCCAGAGATCCGCTGTGAGTGTGTGTGAGTCCAGAGATCCGCTGTGAGTGTGTGTGAGTCCTGAGATCCGCTCTGAGTGTGTTAGAGTCCTGAGATCCGCTGTGTGTGTGTGTGTGAGTCCTGAGATCCGCTGTGAGTGTGTGTGAGTCCAGAGATCCGCTGTGAGTGTGTGTGAGTCCAGAGATCCGCTGTGAGTGTGTGAGTCCAGAGATCCGCTGTGAGTGTGTGTGAGTCCTGAGATCCGCTGTGAGTGTGTTAGAGTCCTGAGATCCGCTGTGTGTGTGTGTGTGAGTCCTGAGATCCGCTGTGAGTGTGTGTGAGTCCAGAGATCCGCTGTGAGTGTGTGTGAGTCCAGAGATCCGCTGTGAGTGTGTGAGTCCAGAGATCCGCTGTGAGTGTGTGTGAGTCCTGAGATCCGCTGTGAGTGTGTTAGAGTCCTGAGATCCGCTGTGTGTGTGTGTGAGTCCAGAGATCCGCTGTGAGTGTGTGTGAGTCCAGAGATCCGCTGTGAGTGTGTGTGAGTCCAGAGATCCGCTGTGAGTGTGTGTGAGTCCAGAGATCCGCTGTGAGTGTGTGTGAGTCCAGAGATCCGCTGTGAGTGTGTGTGAGTCCTGAGATCCGCTGTGAGTGTGTGTGAGTCCAGAGATCCGCTGTGAGTGTGTGTGAGTCCTGAGATCCGCTCTGAGTGTGTGTGAGTCCAGAGATCCGCTGTGAGTGTGTGTGAGTCCAGAGATCCGCTGTGAGTGTGTGTGAGTCCAGAGATCCGCTGTGAGTGTGTGTGAGTCCAGAGATCCGCTGTGTGTGTGTGTGAGTCCTGAGATCCGCTGTGAGTGTGTGTGAGTCCTGAGATCCGCACTGAGTGTGTGTGAGTCCAGAGATCCGTTGTGAGTGTGTGTGAGTCCAGAGATCCGCTGTGTGTGTGTGTGAGTCCAGAGATCCGCTGTGAGTGTGTGTGAGTCCAGAGATTCGCTGTGAGTGTGTGTGAGTCCAGAGATCCGCTGTGAGTGTGTGTGAGTCCAGAGATCCGCTGTGTGTGTGTGTGAGTCCAGAGATCCGCTGTGAGTGTGTTTGAGTCCAGAGATCCGCTGTGAGTGTGTGTGAGTCCTGAGATCCGCTGTGAGTGTGTGAGTCCAGAGATCCGCTGTGAGTGTGTGTGAGTCCAGAGATCCGCTGTGAGTGTGTGAGTCCAGAGATCCGCTGTGAGTGTGTGTGAGTCCTGAGATCCGCTGTGAGTGTGTGTGAGTCCAGAGATCCGCTGTGAGTGTGTGTGAGTCCAGAGATCCGCTGTGAGTGTGTGTGAGTCCTGAGATCCGCTGTGAGTGTGTGTGAGTCCTGAGATCCGCTGTGAGTGTGTGTGAGTCCAGAGATCCGCTGTGAGTGTGTGAGTCCTGAGATCCGCTGTGAGTGTGTGAGTCCAGAGATCCGCTGTGAGTGTGTGTGAGTCCTGAGATCCGCTGTGAGTGTGTGTGAGTCCAGAGATCCGCTGTGAGTTTGTGTGAGTCCTGAGATCCGCTCTGAGTGTGTGTGAGTCCAGAGATCCGCTGTGAGTGTGTGTGAGTCCAGAGATCCGCTGTGAGTGTGTGTGAGTCCAGAGATCCGCTGTGAGTGTGTGTGAGTCCAGAGATCCGCTGTGAGTGTGTGTGAGTCCAGAGATCCGCTGTGAGTGTGTGTGAGTCCAGAGATCCGCTGTGAGTGTGTGTGAGTCCAGAGATCCGCTGTGAGTGTGTGTGAGTCCAGAGATCCGCTGTGAGTGTGTGTGAGTCCAGAGATCCGCTGTGAGTGTGTGTGAGTCCAGAGATCCACGGTGAGTGTGTGTGAGTCCAGAGATCCGCTGTGAGTGTGTGTGAGTCCAGAGATCCGCTGTGAGTGTGTGTGAGTCCTGAGATCCGCTGTGAGTGTGTCCTGAGATCCGCTGTGAGTGTGTGTGAGTCCTGAGATCCGCTGTGAGTGTGTCCTGAGATCCGCTGTGAGTGTGTGTGAGTCCTGAGATCCGCTGTGAGTGTGTGTGAGTCCAGAGATCCGCTGTGAGTGTGTGTGAGTCCTGAGATCCGCTGTGAGTGTGTGTGAGTCCAGAGATCCGCTGTGTGTGTGTGTGAGTCCAGAGATCCGCTGTGAGTGTGTGTGAGTCCAGAGATCCGCTGTGAGTGTGAGTCCAGAGATCCGCTGTGAGTGTGTGTGAGTCCTGAGATCCGCTCTGAGTGTGTGTGAGTCCAGAGATCCGCTGTGAGTGTGTGTGAGTCCAGAGATCCGCTGTGAGTGTGTGTGAGTCCAGAGATCCGCTGTGAGTGTGTGTGAGTCCTGAGATCCGCTGTGAGTGTGTGTGAGTCCTGAGATCCGCTGTGAGTGTGTGTGAGTCCTGAGATCCGCTGTGAGTGTGTGTGAGTCCAGAGATCCGCTGTGAGTGTGTGTGAGTCCAGAGATCCGCTGTGAGTGTGTGTGAGTCCAGAGATCCGCTGTGAGTGTGTGTGAGTCCAGAGATCCGCTGTGTGTGTGTGTGAGTCCAGAGATCCGCTGTGAGTGTGAGTCCAGAGATCCGCTGTGAGTGTGTGAGTCCTGAGATCCGCTGTGTGTGTGTGTGAGTCCAGAGATCCGCTGTGAGTGTGAGTCCAGAGATCCGCTGTGAGTGTGTGTGAGTCCAGAGATCCGCTGTGAGTGTGTGTGAATCCAGAGATCCGCTGTGAGTGTGTGAGTCCAGACATCCGCTGTGAGTGTGTGTGAGTCCAGAGATCCGCTGTGTGTGTGTGTGTGAGTCCAGAGATCCGCTGTGAGTGTGTGTGAGTCCAGAGATCCGCTGTGAGTGTGTGTGAGTCCAGAGATCCGCTGTGAGTGTTTGTGAGTCCTGAGATCCGCTGTGAGTGTGTGTGAGTCCAGAGATCCGCTGTGAGTGTGTGTGAGTCCAGAGATCCGCTCTGAGTGTGTGTGAGTCCAGAGATCCGCTCTGAGTGTGTGTGAGTCCAGAGATCCGCTGTGAGTGTGTGTGAGTCCTGAGATCCGCTGTGAGTGTGTGAGTCCTGAGATCCGCTGTGAGTGTGTGAGTCCAGAGATCCGCTGTGAGTGTGTGAGTCCTGAGATCCGCTGTGTGTGTGTGTGAGTCCAGAGATCCGCTGTGAGTGTGTGTGAGTCCTGAGATCCGCTGTGTGTGTGAGTCCAGAGATCCGCTGTGAGTGTGTGTGAGTCCTGAGATCCGCTGTGTGTGTGTGTGTGAGTCCAGAGATCCGCTGTGAGTGTGTGTGAGTCCAGAGATCCGCTGTGAGTGTGTGTGAGTCCAGAGATCCGCTGTGAGTGTGTGTGAGTCCAGAGATCCGCTGTGAGTGTGTGTGAGTCCAGAGATCCGCTGTGAGTGTGTGTGAGTCCAGAGATCCGCTCTGAGTGTGTGTGTGAGTCCAGAGATCCGCTGTGAGTGTGTGTGAGTCCTGAGATCCGCTGTGAGTGTGTGAGTCCTGAGATCCGCTGTGAGTGTGTGAGTCAAGAGATCCGCTGTGAGTGTGTGAGTCCTGAGATCCGCTTTGTGTGTGAGTCCAGAGATCCGCTGTGAGTGTGAGTCCAGAGATCCGCTGTGAGTGTGTGTGAGTCCAGAGATCCGCTGTGAGTGTGTGTGAATCCAGAGATCCGCTGTGAGTGTGTGTGAGTCCAGAGATCCGCTGTGAGTGTGAGTCCAGAGATCCGCTGTGAGTGTTAGTGAGTCCTGAGATCCGCTCTGAGTGTGTGTGAGTCCAGAGATCCGCTGTGAGTGTGTGTGAGTCCAGAGATCCGCTGTGAGTGTGTTTGAGTCCAGAGATCCGCTGTGAGTGTGTGTGAGTCCTGCGATCCGCTGTGAGTGTGTGTGAGTCCTGAGATCCGCTGTGAGTGTGTTAGAGTCCTGAGATCCGCTGTGAGTGTGTTAGAGTCCTGAGATCCGCTGTGTGTGTGTGTGAGTCCAGAGATCCGCTGTGAGTGTGTGTGAGTCCAGAGATCCGCTGTGAGTGTGTTTGAGTCCAGAGATCCGCTGTGAGTGTGTGTGAGTCCTGCGATCCGCTGTGAGTGTGTGTGAGTCCTGAGATCCGCTGTGAGTGTGTGTGAGTCCTGAGATCCGCTGTGAGTGTGTTAGAGTCCTGAGATCCGCTGTGTGTGTGTGTGAGTCCAGAGATCCGCTGTGAGTGTGTGAGAGTCCTGAGATCCGCTGTGAGTGTGTGTGAGTCCTGAGATCCGCTGTGAGTGTGTTAGAGTCCTGAGATCCGCTGTGTGTGTGTGTGAGTCCTGAGATCCGCTGTGTGTGTGTGTGAGTCCAGAGATCCGCTGTGAGTGTGTGTGAGTCCTGAGATCCGCTGTGTGTGTGTGTGAGTCCTGAGATCCGCTGTGAGTGTGTTTGAGTCCAGAGATCCGCTGTGAGTGTGTGTGAGTCCTGAGATCCGCTGTGTGTGTGTGTGAGTCCTGAGATCCGCTGTGAGTGTGAGTCCAGAGATCCGCTGTGAGTGTGTGAGTCCTGAGATCCGCTGTGAGTGTGTGTGAGTCCAGAGATCCGCTGTGAGTGTGTGTGAGTCCAGAGATCCGCTGTGAGTGTGTGTGAGTCCAGAGATCCGCTGTGTGTGTGAGTCCAGAGATCCGCTGTGAGTGTGTATGAGTCCAGAGATCCGCTGTGAGTGTGTGAGTCCTGAGATCCGCTGTGTGTGTGTGTGTGAGTCCAGAGATCCGCTGTGAGTGTGAGTCCAGAGATCCGCTGTGAGTGTGTGTGAGTCCAGAGATCCGCTGTGAGTGTGTGTGAGTCCAGAGATCCGCTGTGAGTGTGTGTGAGTCCAGAGATCCGCTGTGAGTGTGTTAATCCAGAGATCCGCTGTGAGTGTGTGTGAGTCCTGAGATCCGCTGTGAGTGTGTGTGAGTCCTGAGATCCGCTGTGAGTGTGTGTGAGTCCTGAGATCCGCTGTAAGTGTGTGTGAGTCCAGAGATCCGCTGTGAGTGTGTGTGAGTCCAGAGATCCGCTGTGAGTGTGTGTGAGTCCAGAGATCCGCTGTGAGTGTGTGTGAGTCCAGAGATCCGCTGTGTGTGTGTGTGAGTCCAGAGATCCGCTGTGAGTGTGTGTGAGTCCAGAGATCCGCTGTGAGTGTGTGAGTCCTGAGATCCGCTGTGTGTGTGTGTGAGTCCAGAGATCCGCTGTGAGTGTGAGTCCAGAGATCCGCTGTGAGTGTGTGTGAATCCAGAGATCCGCTGTGTGTGTGTGAGTCCAGACATCCGCTGTGAGTGTGTGTGAGTCCTGAGATCCGCTGTGAGTGTGTGTGAATCCAGAGATCCGCTGTGAGTGTCTGTGAATCCAGAGATCCGCTGTGTGTGTGTGTGAGTCCAGAGATCCGCTGTGAGTGTGTGTGAGTCCAGAGATCCGCTGTGAGTGTGTGAGTCCTGAGATCCGCTGTGTGTGTGTGTGAGTCCAGAGATCCGCTGTGAGTGTGTGTGAGTCCAGAGATCCGCTGTGAGTGTGTGTGAATCCAGAGATCCGCTGTGAGTGTGTGTGAGTCCTGAGATCCGCTGTGAGTGTGTGTGAGTCCAGAGATCCGCTGTGAGTGTGTGTGAGTCCAGAGATCCGCTGTGAGTGTGTGTGAGTCCAGAGATCCGCTGTGAGTGTGTGTGAGTCCAGAGATCCGCTGTGAGTGTGTGTGAGTCCTGAGATCCGCTGTGAGTGTGTGTGAGTCCAGAGATCCGCTGTGAGTGTGTGTGAGTCCAGAGATCCGCTGTGAGTGTGTGTGAATCCAGAGATCCGCTGTGAGTGTGTGTGAATCCAGAGATCCGCTGTGAGTGTGTGTGAGTCCAGAGATCCGCTGTGAGTGTGTGTGAGTCCTGAGATCCGCTGTGAGTGTGTGTGAGTCCAGAGATCCGCTGTGAGTGTGTGTGAATCCAGAGATCCGCTGTGAGTGTGTGTGAATCCAGAGATCCGCTGTGAGTGTGTGTGAGTCCAGAGATCCGCTGTGAGT
>JARWKJ010000006.1:339881-359881 GCA_029959095.1 Rhinichthys osculus | reverse complement strand
TTAGGCAGGGCTGAGGCTGGTCAGTGTCTGGATGGGAGACTCCTGGGGAAACCAGGTTCCTGCTGGAGGAGGTGTTAGTGAGCCAGCAGGGGGCGCTGTGGTCTGTGTGGGTCCTAACACCCCCTATAGTGATGGGGACACTATACTGTCAAAGAGCACCGTCCTGTGGATGAGGCGTTAAACCGAGGCCCGCCAATCATGGCCTCCTGATAATCCCCATCCACTGAACTGGCCCTGTCACTCTCTCTCCTCGCCACTGTAGATGGTGTGTGTGTGTGTGTGTGTGTGTGGTGAGCGCACTGCTGGTGGATGAGGAGAGAACCCCTGATATGATTGTAAAGCGCTTTGGGTGTACAGTAGTGCATATGAAAGCACTATATAAATGCCTCATTCATTCATTCATTCACTTACACACACACACATACACACACACACACATACACACTTACTCACCGCTTTTAAATGAGATCAACCTAAACATGTAATGCAACTAACCAGAACTCTAGCTGAGTGTAACGACCTGGAGTGACTTTAGCCCAAACTAACACTCTCAGACTAACACTAACCCAGTGTTTATGGTCTCTGATCGTTTAGTCTGGTTGTGTTAGTAAACTCTGTGGTGTCATCAGCTGGTGTTTGCCGTTGTGTTGTTCCCCGCAACACAGGAGACGTGTTTATACACACATGACTGTCAGGAGAGACTAGAGGTGTAAGCGGCTCTCGATATATATACGTGTGTGTGTGTCGTCCCCGAGCGCTGCTCCCTGAAGTGATCTGTGAGGAAGCGTTTGCCCTCTATATCTCTCACACTGACGTCTGCCCTCTCAACAATGTCATCCACTTTCCTGTTATTCACTTCAGTGGAAAGCCACTGCTGCTGTGTGTGTGTGTGAGAGAGAGAGAGAGAGAGTGTGTGTGTGGGCAGTTAGCAGACAGGATGCAGTGTGTGAGTGTGTCACTGCGTGTGCTGTTGATCTCCTAGTTTCACACTAATCCGTCTGGTCATGTTTCAGGGTTTCACGCGTGCAGATCAACCTGTGAGACGGTGTGTTACTGTTACACTGTAGTGTGTGACTGACTGACCGACCAATCACATTACAACTGACTGACCGACCAATCACATTACAACTGACTGACCGACCAATCACATTACGACTGACTGGCCGACCAATCACATTACGACTGACTGGCCGACCAATCACATTACGACTGACTGGCCGACCAATCACATTACAACTGACTGACCGACCAATCACATTACAACTGACTGACCGACCAATCACATTACGACTGACTGACCGACCAATCACATTACGACTGACTGGCCGACCAATCACATTACGACTGACTGACCGACCAATCACATTACGACTGACTGGCCGACCAATCACATTACGACTGACTGGCCGACCAATCACATTACGACTGACTGACCGACCAATCACATTACAACTGACTGACCGACCAATCACATTACGACTGACTGGCCGACCAATCACATTACGACTGACTGACCGACCAATCACATTACGACTGACTGGCCGACCAATCACATTACGACTGACTGACCGACCAATCACATTACGACTGACTGGCCGACCAATCACATTACGACTGACTGGCCGACCAATCACATTACGACTGACTGGCCGACCAATCACATTACGACTGACTGGCCGACCAATCACATTACGACTGACTGGCCGACCAATCACATTACGACTGACTGACCGACCAATCACATTACGACTGACTGGCCGACCAATCACATTACGACTGACTGGCCGACCAATCACATTACGACTGACTGGCCGACCAATCACATTACGACTGACTGGCCGACCAATCACATTACAACTGACTGACCGACCAATCACATTACGACTGACTGACCGACCAATCACATTACGACTGACTGGCCGACCAATCACATTACGACTGACTGACCGACCAATCACATTACGACTGACTGGCCGACCAATCACATTACGACTGACTGGCCGACCAATCACATTACGACTGACTGGCCGACCAATCATATTACGTATTAGCTGGGCCAATAGCAATGCAGCAAATGAATGAAAGGAATAAAAGTTCACAAAGGAAGTTCTTGCTGTCGGACGAGCTTTAACTGGAGCGTTAGCGTGAGATGTGCGCGAGCTGACGGCGGTTTACTAATCTCATTATTTAGTGGAAACGAGGCCACAGTGTCACTGTCCATGAGCAGGACACACACACACACACACTCTCTCTCTCTCTCTCTCTCTCTCTCTCTCTCTCTCTCTCTCTCTCTCTCTCTCACACACACACACAGGTCTTTGTGTAACTTCACTGAAGTATGTGTGTGTCTTATGTAATGAATTCACAGCAGATTTGATTCTGTCTGTCGCATCTAATCAACACACACACACACACACACACACACACACACACACACGAAACACCAACAGAAGGAGTATTTTAAAGCCATTCTCATCATTTTCAGATTCATGACAGTGTTTGTATTTTCCTGAAAGTACAAAGAAAAAATGTACGTAATGGAGCGTAAAACATCTGAACATTTGTTCAGCCCGACTGATGGCACTGCGTTTGACAACACCTCTTACCATATCAGTGTGTGTGTGTGAGAGAGAGTGTATTCTCTTCAGCCCGACTGACGGTACTGAGTTTGACAACACCTTTCACCATCTCAGTATATAATAACATGAACGAGTGTAACGTGTAATAACGTCCTGGATAACACTAAATCTGCTGTTTATTCTAGATCACTGTTAACCGAGTGTTCGTCCGTGACACTCCAACACAATCTGTTATGGCCAATTAGTCTTTTGCATTTTTGCTAATTACTGGAGCCAAACTCAAGAAGTCAGTCAGCTTTATTTCTGCAGCGCTTTATTCAGTGTGTGTTCCAGTGATGGAGGATAGAGATGCAGTGATGATGCAGTTCAGTGCAGTGTGTGTTCCAGTGATGGAGGATAGAGATGATGCAGTTCAGTTCAGTGCAGTGTGTGTTCCAGTGATGGAGGATAGTGATGATGCAGTTCAGTGCAGTGTTTGTTCCAGTGATGGAGGATAGTGATGATGCAGTTCAGTGCAGTGTGTGTTCCAGTGATGGAGTATAGTGATGATGCAGTTCAGTGCAGTGTGTGTTCCAGTGATGGAGGATAGTGATGATGCAGTTCAGTGCAGTGTGTGTTCCAGTGATGGAGGATAGAGATGATGCAGTTCAGTGCAGTGTGTGTTCCAGTGATGGAGGATAGAGATGATGCAGTTCAGTACAGTGCAGTGTGTGTTCCAGTGATGGAGGATAGAGATGATGCAGTTCAGTGCAGTGTGTGTTCCAGTGATGGAGGATAGTGATGATGCAGTGTTGATGCAGTGTGTGTTCCAGTGATGGAGGATAGAGATGATGCAGTTCAGTGCAGTGTGTGTTCCAGTGATGGAGGATAGTGATGATGCAGTGTGTGTTCCAGTGATGGAGGATAGTGATGATGCAGTTCAGTGCAGTGTGTGTTCCAGTGATGGAGGATAGTGATGATGCAGTTCAGTGCAGTGTGTGTTCCAGTGATGGAGGATGGAGATGATGCAGTTCAGTGCAGTGTGTGTTCCAGTGATGGAGGATAGTGATGATGCAGTTCAGTGCAGTGTGTGTTCCAGTGATGGAGGATAGAGATGATGCAGTTCAGTGCAGTGTGTGTTCCAGTGATGGAGGATAGAGATGATGATGCAGTTCAGTGCAGTGTGTGTTCCAGTGATGGAGTATAGTGATGATGCAGTTCAGTGCAGTGTGTGTTCCAGTGATGGAGGATAGTGATGATGCAGTTCAGTGCAGTGTGTGTTCCAGTGATGGAGGATAGAGATGATGCAGTTCAGTGCAGTTTGTGTTCCAGTGATGGAGGATAGAGATGATGCAGTTCAGTACAGTGTGTGTTCCAGTGATGGAGGATAGAGATGATGCAGTTCAGTGCAGTGTGTGTTCCAGTGATGGAGGATAGTGATGATGCAGTTCAGTGCAGTGTGTGTTCCAGTGATGGAGGATAGAGATGATGCAGTTCAGTGCAGTGTGTGTTCCAGTGATGGAGGATAGAGATGATGATGCAGTTCAGTGCAGTGTGTGTTCCAGTGATGGAGTATAGTGATGATGCAGTTCAGTGCAGTGTGTGTTCCAGTGATGGAGGATGGTGATGATGCAGTTCAGTGCAGTGTGTGTTCCAGTGATGGAGGATACTGATGATGCAGTTCATTGCAGTGTGTGTTCCAGTGATGGAGGATAGAGATGATGATGCAGTTCAGTACAGTGTGTGTTCCAGTGATGGAAGATAGTGATGATGATGCAGTTCAGTGCAGTGTGTGTTCCAGTGATGGAGGATAGTGATGATGCAGTTCAGTGCAGTGTGCGTTCCAGTGATGGAGGATAGTGATGATGTAGTGTGTGTTCCAGTGATGGAGGATAGAGATGATGCAGTTCAGTGCAGTGTGTGTTCCAGTGATGGAGGATAGTGATGATGCAGTGTGTGTTCCAGTGATGGAGGATAGTGATGATGCAGTTCAGTGCAGTGTGTGTGTTCCAGTGATGGAGGATAGAGATGATGCAGTTCAGTGCAGTGTGTGTTCCAGTGATGGAGAATAGTGATGATGCAGTGTGTGTTCCAGTGATGGAGGATAGTGATGATGCAGTTCAGTGCAGTGTGTGTTCCAGTGATGGAGGATGGTGATGATGCAGTTCAGTGCAGTGTGTGTTCCAGTAATGGAGGATAGAGATGATGCAGTTCAGTGCAGTGTGTGTTCCAGTGATGGAGAATAGTGATGATGCAGTGTGTGTTCCAGTGATGGAGGATAGTGATGATGCAGTTCAGTGCAGTGTGTGTTCCAGTGATGGAGGATAGTGATGATGCAGTTCAGTGCAGTGTGTGTTCCAGTGATGGAGGATGGTGATGATGCAGTTCAGTGCAGTGTGTGTTCCAGTGATGGAGGATAGTGATGATGCAGTTCAGTGCAGTGTGTGTTCCAGTGATGGAGGATAGTGATGATGCAGTGATGATGCAGTGTGTGTTCCAGTGATGGAGGATAGAGATGATGCAGTGTGTTTTCCAGTGATGGAGGATAGTGATGATGCAGTTCAGTGCAGTGTGTGTTACAGTGATGGAGGATAGTGATGATGCAGTGTGTGTTCCAGTGATGGAGGATAGTGATGATGCAGTTCAGTACAGTGTGTGTTCCAGTGATGGAGGATGGTGATGATGCAGTTCAGTACAGTGTGTGTTCCAGTGATGGAGGATATAGATGATGCAGTGTGTGTTCCAGTGATGATGCAGTGATGATGCAGTTCAGTACAGTGTGTGTTCCAGTGATGGAGGATAGAGATGATGATGCAGTTCAGTGCAGTGTGTGTTCCAGTGATGATGCAGTGATGATGCAGTTCAGTGCAGTGTGTGTTCCAGTGATGGAGGATAGTGATGATGCAGTTCAGTGCAGTGTGTATTCCAGTGATGATGCAGTTCAGTACAGTGTGTGTTCCAGTGATGGAGCATAGTGATGATGCAGTTCAGTGCAGTGTGTGTTCCAGTGATGATGCAGTGATGATGCAGTTCAGTACAGTGTGTGTTCCAGTGACAGAGGATAGAGATGATGATGCAGTTCAGTGCAGTGTGTGTTCCAGTGATGGAGGATTCAATTCAATTCAATTCAAATTTATTTGTATAGCGCTTTTCACAATACATATTGTTTCAAAGCAGCTTTACAGAAAGTGCATTTCAGAAATGTACATAGAAGAATATAGTTAGTTAATCATCATGTATTAATTTAGGGCATAACATATCGCCGGCGTTGAGTCGTCTCTTCACAGGCGTCGAGTCGTCTCTTCACAGGCGTCGAGTCGTCTCATCGCAGGTGTTGGAGCATCTGAAGTCTCCGTGAGAGGCTGGATACAAACTGGAGCTGACGGAACGCTATTTACCTCGGGACTAGCGTCCCGAGATAACAGCAGAAAAGCAGATGGGAAATAATTAGCGTAGCTGCTGTTCATAATATGAATGCAGTCGATCTGATTCAACAGTGGTATAAAAGGTAAGCATTATGTGAATGCTTGGCTGAAGAGATGCGTCTTTAATCTAGTTTTGAACTGGGAGAGCGAGTCTGAGCCACGAACAATATCAGGAAGGCTATTCCAGAGTTTAGGAGCTAAATGTGAGAACGCCCTCCCTCCTTTAGTGGACTTAGATATCCTAGGAATGACCAGAAGCCTCGAATTTCGGGATCTTAAAGAACGCGATGGATTGTAGGGCGATAGAAGGTCCATTAAATACACAGGAGCTAAACCATTTAGGGCTTTATAGGTCAGTAGTAGTACTTTGTAATTGATACGGAACTTAATAGGTAACAATTGCAGAGATGATAGAATTGGTGTTATATGATCATATTTTCTTGACCTAGTAAGAACTCTAGCGGCTGCATTTTGCACTAACTGTAGCTTGTTTATTGAGGATGCAGGACAACCAGCTAATAAAGCATTACAGTAATCTAGTCTCGAGGTCATGAATGCATGAACTAACTTTTCTGCATCAGAAACAGATAGCATGTTACGTAGCTTAGCAATGTTTCTAAGATGGAAAAAGGCTGTTCTTGTAACAGATGAAATATGATTTTCGAAAGACAAGTTGCGGTCTAGTATAACACCCAAGTCTTTTACCGTAGAGGATAAAGTAACAGGACATCCTTCTATATTAAAGTTGTATTGTAAGAGATTTTGTGGGTAGTTTTTTTGGACCAATAAGTAATACCTCAGTTTTATCTGGATTTAGTAGCAGGAAATTACACGTCATCCAGCATTTTATATCTTTAAGACATTCTGTCAATTTTGATGAGTTAGTGTATTCATCTGGTCGTGATGAAATATATAATTGAGTGTCATCAGCATAGCAGTGGAAATTAATTCCATGTTTTCTTATAATATTACCAAGTGGCAGCATATATATTGAGAATAGCAGAGGGCCTAACACCGATCCTTGCGGCACTCCATAGTCTACTGATGTTATCTTCGATTTTTCCCCATTTAAACAGACAAAATGGTAACGGTCCGATAAATACGATCTGAACCAGCTTAATGCCTGTCCCTGAACACCAGTGTAGTTTTGTAGTCGATCCAAGAGTATTTTATGATCTATAGTGTCGAACGCAGCGCTAAGATCGAGTAGAACTAGTACTGAGATACAGCCTTTGTCAGACGCTAAAAGTAAATCATTTGTAATTTTAACTAGCGCAGTTTCTGTACTATGATGCGGTCTGAATCCTGACTGAAATTTTTCGTATATCTCATTTTCTTGCATGAAAGAGCACAGTTGAGCGGACACAATTTTTTCTAGTATTTTAGACATAAATGGAACATTTGAAATGGGTCTGTAATTTGCTAAGTTATTTTGATCTAATTGCGGTTTCTTAATAAGAGGTTTTATTACTGCCAGCTTGAATATTTTTGGAACATGACCTAAAGATAAAGACGAGTTAATAATATTGAGAAGAGGCTCTTCCACTACAGGTAACACTTCTTTCAGTAGTTTAGTGGGTATTGGATCTAATAAACATGTTGTTGGTTTAGATGCAATGATAAGTTTATTTAGCTCTTCCTGTCCTACAGTTGTAAAGCGGTGTAGTTGTTCTTGAGGGGCGATAATTGAGGCTGAATCACAAGACACCATTGAGGATTGTACATTTACAATTGTATTTCGGATGCTTTCTATTTTCTCATTGAAGTAATTCATAAAATCATTACAACTATACTGTAACGGAATATTTTGCTCTGGTGATGTCTGTTTATTTGTTAGTCTAGCCACGGTGTTAAATAAAAACCTTGGATTATTTTGGTTATTTTCTATTAGTTTGCGGAGATGCTCAGCCCTGGCTGCTTTTAGAGCCTTTTTATAACGTCACACACTGTCTTTCCACGCGATTCTAAAGACCTCTAAATTAGTTTGTTTCCATTTACGCTCTAAGTTACGAGTTTCTCTCTTGATAGCATGTGTAGTACTATTGTACCATGGTGCTTTAGTTTTCTCTCTAACCTTTTTTCAATCTAATTGGTGCAACAATATCTAATGTACTAGAGAAAATGGTGCTCAAACTGCTGGTCATTTCCTCTAGTTCATCTGTTTGTTTGGGTTCACTGAGCAGCTGAGATAGATCAGGTAAGCTATTTGAGAATCTGTCTATAGTGATTGGAAGGATTGTTCTGCCTGGTCGATAACGCGGCGCAACATGACAAATTTCAGCAGTACGTATTATACAAGTTACCATGTGATGATCGGTGAGATCGTCACTTTGCGGTATAATATCTATATCGGTTGGATCGGTTCCATATGATATAATTAAGTCTAGTGTATGATTTAGACGATGAGTGGGACCACTGACATTCTGCTTGACCCCAAAGGAGTTTAATAAATCTGTAAACGCAGTCCCTAACGCATCATTTGTGTTATCTACGTGTATGTTAAAATCTCCAACAATTATTGCTTTATCGACATTGACCAATAGATCTGAGAGAAAGTCTGCAAACTCTTTTAGGAAATCAGTGTAGGGCTCTGGAGGTCTATATACAGTAGCCAAGGCTAGAGATAATAGGGATTTCTTTCATACATCTAAGAGCGTAACATTTAGCACAAGTACTTCAAACGAATTAAACCTGTGACCTGTTTTCTGAGTAACATTAAGAATATCTCTATAGATTGTTGCAACACCGCCGCCACGACCGATCAGACGGGGCTCATGTTTATAACAGTATCCTGGCGGAGTGGACTCATTTAGACCGAAATACTCGTTTGGTTTAAGCCAGGTTTCAGTAAGGCAAAGTACATCGAAGCTATTATCTGTGACCATTTCATTTACAATAACCGCCTTAGGTGTGAGCAATCTAATGTTTAGAAGACCTAGTTTTAGAAAATGTTTTTGTTCACTGATATTTAGATTTTCTGGTTTAATTACAATAAGATTTTTCCTAGATCCTACACTAGATTTATTGTTTGGCCTCACTAGACGAGGAATAGACACAGTTTCTATATAATGTTCTACACTACTTATATCAATTAAGTTGGGACAGCAAAGACTGAATTGGACTTTGACTTACTAGTCAGATGGTGTGCAACGTCTTGGAGATGTTGTCCGACAGAACAGCTGCTCCGATTAGATGAGGATAGAGATGATGATGCAGTTCAGTGCAGTGTGTGTTCCAGTGATGGAGGATAGTGATGATGCAGTTCAGTGCAGTGTGTGTTCCAGTGATGGAGGATAGAGATGATGCAGTTCAGTACAGTGTGTGTTCCAGTGATGGAGGATAGAGATGATGCAGTTCAGTGCAGTGTGTGTTCCAGTGATGGAGGATAGAGATGATGCAGTTCAGTACAGTGTGTGTTCCAATGATGGAGGATAGTGATGATGCAGTTCAGTGCAGTGTGTGTTCCAGTGATGGAGGATAGAGATGATGCAGTTCAGTACAGTGTGTGTTCCAATGATGGAGGATAGTGATGATGCAGTTCAGTGCAGTGTGTGTTCCAGTGATGGAGGATAGAGATGATGATGCAGTTCAGTGCAGTGTGTGTTCCAGTGATGGAGGATAGTGATGATGCAGTTCAGTGCAGTGTGTGTTCCAGTGATGGAGGATAGTGATGATGCAGTTCAGTGCAGTGTGTGTTCCAGTGATGGAGGATAGAGATGATGCAGTTCAGTGCATTGTGTGTTCCAGTGATGGAGGATAGAGATGATGCAGTTCAGTGCAGTGTGTGTTCCAATGATGGAGGATAGTGATGATGCAGTTCAGTGCAGTGTGTGTTCCAGTGATGGAGGATAGAGATGATGATGCAGTTCAGTGCAGTGTGTGTTCCAGTGATGGAGGATAGTGATGATGCAGTTCAGTGCAGTGTGTGTTCCAGTGATGGAGGATAGAGATGATGCAGTTCAGTGCAGTGTGTGTTCCAGTGATGGAGGATAGAGATGATGCAGTTCAGTGCAGTGTGTGTTCCAGTGATGGAGGATAGAGATGATGCAGTTCAGTGCAGTGTGTGTTCCAGTGATGGAGGATAGAGATGATGCAGTTCAGTGCAGTGTGTGTTCCAGTGATGGAGGATAGAGATGATGCAGTTCAGTGCAGTGTGTGTTCCAGTGATGGAGGATAGAGATGATGCAGTTCAGTGCAGTGTGTGTTCCAGTGATGGAGGATAGAGATGATGCAGTTCAGTGCAGTGTGTGTTCCAGTGATGGAGGATGGTGATGATGCAGTTCAGTGCAGTGTGTGTTCCAGTGATGGAGGATAGAGATGATGCAGTTCAGTGCAGTGTGTGTTCCAGTGATGGAGGATAGTGATGATGCAGTTCAGTGCAGTGTGTGTTCCAGTGATGGAGGATAGAGATGATGCAGTTCAGTGCAGTGTGTGTTCCAGTGATGGAGGATAGAGATGATGCAGTTCAGTGCAGTGTGTGTTCCAGTGATGGAGGATAGTGATGATGCAGTTCAGTGCAGTGTGTGTTCCAGTGATGGAGGATAGTGATGATGCAGTTCAGTGCAGTGTGTGTTCCAGTGATGGAGGATAGTGATGATGCAGTTCAGTGCAGTGTGTGTTCCAGTGATGGAGGATAGTGATGATGCAGTTCAGTACAGTGTGTGTTCCAGTGATGGAGGATAGAGATGATGATGCAGTTCAGTGCAGTGTGTGTTCCAGTGATGGAGGATAGTGATGATGCAGTTCAGTGCAGTGTGTGTTCCAGTGATGGAGGATAGAGATGATGCAGTTCAGTGCAGTGTGTGTTCCAGTGATGGAGGATAGAGATGATGATGCAGTTCAGTGCAGTGTGTGTTCCAGTGATGGAGGATAGTGATGATGCAGTTCAGTGCAGTGTGTGTTCCAGTGATGGAGGATAGTGATGATGATGCAGTTCAGTGCAGTGTGTGTTCCAGTGATGGAGGATAGAGATGATGCAGTTCAGTGCAGTGTGTGTTCCAGTGATGGAGGATAGAGATGATGCAGTTCAGTGCAGTGTGTGTTCCAGTGATGGAGGATAGAGATGATGCAGTTCAGTGCAGTGTGTGTTCCAGTGATGGAGGATAGAGATGATGATGCAGTTCAGTGCAGTGTGTGTTCCAGTGATGGAGGATAGTGATGATGATGCAGTTCAGTGCAGTGTGTGTTCCAGTGATGGGGGATAGAGATGATGATGCAGTTCAGTGCAGTGTGTGTTCCAGTGATGGAGGATAGAGATGATGCAGTTCAGTGCAGTGTGTGTTCCAGTGATGGAGGATAGAGATGATGCAGTTCAGTGCAGTGTGTGTTCCAGTGATGGAGGATAGAGATGATGCAGTTCAGTACAGTGTGTGTTCCAGTGATGGAGGATAGTGATGATGCAGTGTGTGTTCCAGTGATGGAGGATAGAGATGATGCAGTTCAGTGCAGTGTGTGTTCCAGTGATGGAGGATAGAGATGATGCAGTTCAGTGCAGTGTGTGTTCCAGTGATGGAGGATAGAGATGATGCAGTTCAGTGCAGTGTGTGTTCCAGTGATGGAGGATAGAGATGATGATGCAGTCCTGCTCCACTGTAAAGCCTAGTTCACTTCACACTACATGATTTTAAAACGTCGGGGTGAACTGTGCGGTTCACACTACATGACTTGCTCTCTGTGAAATCAGGAGTGTTTTCAGCTCTGGATATCTAGCATGCTAGATATTTTTCTGGGCTCGGCGAAGCGTCTGCGAGCGTCTTCGATGCGTTGTTGGCTCTTTCATACTAACAGATTGGCGAGCGTTCATCGCCCGCTAATCCCCTGCGATTTGCACGCGAGCTCAACGATTTGCAAATCGGGCTTAAAATCATGTAGTGTGAACTAGGCTTAAAGCAGCTCTACAGGAGAGGGTTCATCTGAAGACTTCAGTGTTGGAAAGATCAGCTTTATTTCATTAGTTCAGTTCAGCTGGAGTAAAAAACAGCAAGTGGTCAATATATCTGATATCTCTGTTGATTTTGCAGTTAATAATTTGTATGTACTTTGTACCAATGGCGTTCTATACAGAAATATATGAATGTTTAGCTGTATCTCAAGCCCAGTTTCCCGTAAATCAAACAGGTGTGTGTGTGTGTGTGTGTGTGTGTGTGTGTGTGTGTGTGTGTGTGTGTGTGTGTGTGTGTGCGCGCGCGTTTCCGTTCACTTTTCTCATGTTGTCCGATGATCTTTTGGGATGCTGTCCCGCAGAGGAACGGTCTCCATGGTAACTGAGCATCACCAGAGAGGATGCTGGGATCATCAACTCTGTGTCTGTTCAGATTTCAGATTTGTTCTCGTCTGTTGTTTCAGAGCCCGTTGACGGAGGTGCAGTTCGGACCAATGAAGCTCTATGAAGATCAACTGCAGGTACGACTGTTCGGTGTGTGAGTGTGTGAGTGTGTGTGAGTGTGTTCTATATTGAGAGGCTCATTATCGCTCATTAATTCTTCAGGCTAATCTTAGGCCGGTTGAGTGAATCAGACTGGTGTGTCCTGGGATTTCTGGAGCTCCTGTGAGAATATGAATAATCTCTCCATGATCTGTTGTTTGCAGAGTGTGTGTTTGCAGAGTGTGTGTTTGCAGAGACGCACGCGGCGTTGGAATGATTTGAATAGCCTGTAATGTCACTGAATTCTATAACCGGTGTAGAAACCAAGCAGAAACCTTCCTCTCTCTCTCTTGTAACGAACACTGAAGTGCCCTAACCTGCAGTTCCTCCACTGGCCACTAGAGGCCGGCTGCAGAAGAGACTCCGTCCCATAGACCCGCATGTTAAAATGCCCAACTTTACAGCAGAATAAACATGTTTACGGCCTGGTGCTAAAAGGGGTTTTGGTCTATATCGCTAATGTTCCCCTTCATGACGACTGAGAGGGAGGTGAATATTTTTCTAACTCATCCGTTTAAATTATATTAAACCTTAAAGTTCTGCATAATTAAGGGCGTGGCCACTTGAGTGACAGGTGGATTGCCGCTGATGTCACTGCTAGCCGTTTGTTAGCGTCACGTCACCTCAGCTAATCCGCCTCGCTGTACATGTCCGTTTATCCGGGAGTGACGCTGCCAAGATGGCGACGACTGGCTCCGCCCACTTTGGGCTACAGAAACCGACGGGTGACGTCACGCTCACTCACTACGCACATATTTATATACAGTCTATGGTGGAAACGCTGCAACAAATGGAGTGTGGGGTTCGAGTGAGCGGATACGTCCCAAACCTTGGTTATCATCAACCACGTTCTCCAACACAATGAATGAATGAATGAAGAACTGCTCTGATTGGCTGTGGCATTCAAGCGCTCAATGGACACACACACACACACACGTCTGAGATTGGATAAAGTCTTATAGCGTGAGTCACCGTTTGAGTCTCGGCCCGTCTCTTCTCTCTCATACTCCTGTCTAACTCCTGAACTGGACTATCAACAGTGACAAAACACAACGACACTCAATACTGCAGGAACACAGATACACACATACACACATACACACAGATACACACAGATACACACAGATACACACATACACACATACACACATACACACAGATACACACAGATACACAGATACACACAGATACACACATACACACATACACACATACACAGATACACACAGATACACAGATACACACATACACACATACACACATACACACAGATACACACAGATACACACATACACACATACACACAGATACACACAGATACACACATACACACAGATACACAGATACACACATACACACAGATACACAGATACACACAGATACACACAGATACACAGATACACACAGATACACACAGATACACACAGATACACACAGATACACACATACACACAGATACACAGATACACACAGATACACAGATACACAGATACACACATACACACAGATACACAGATACACACAGATACACACAGATACACAGATACACACAGATACACACAGATACACACATACACACAGATACACAGATACACACAGATACACAGATACACACATACACACATACACACAGATACACAGATACACACAGATACACACATACACACAGATACACAGATACACACATACACACATACACACAGATACACAGATACACACAGATACACACATACACACAGATACACACATACACACAGATACACAGATACACACAGATACACAGATACACACAGATACACACACATACACACAGATACACAGATACACACAGATACACACATACACACAGATACACAGATACACACATACACACATACACACAGATACACACAGATACACAGATACACACAGATACACAGATACACACAGATACACACAGATACACACATACACACAGATACACAGATACACACAGATACACAGATACACACATACACACAGATACACACAGATACACACAGATACACACACATACACACAGATACACACATACACACAGATACACACAGATACACACAGATACACAGATACACACAGATACACACAGATACACACACATACACACATACACACAGATACACACATACACACAGATACACACAGATACACAGATACACACAGATACACACAGATACACACAGATACACACACATACACACAGATACACACAGATACACACACATACACACAGATACACACAGATACACAGATACACACACAGATACACAGATACACACAGATAAACACAGATACACACAGATACACAGATACACACAGATAAACACAGATACACACAGATACACAGATACACAGATAAACACAGATACACACAGATACACAGATACACACAGAATGCTGTGAAATGATTAGTCTGAATTGTGCAGCCCTAGCGTTAGCATTAGAGCTTTCATTACTGTAGGAAAGAGCAACAGTGATTTCCTTTTCCTGTGTTTGTCCTCCGCTGATCCCACAGAACACACACATCACGCCGAGCGTCTGAACCGTCCGTACACACACATCTCTGAAGCTCGTGTGAAGGCTCCGCCCTCTTCTGAACTTAGGCAGAGCTAAAGCTCATTAGCATTTAAAGGGACACACACAAACGGAGTGTTTTTGCTCACACACAAAAAGGGGCAAATTTGACGAGCTGTAATAAATGATCTGGTATTTTGAGCTGAGATTTCACACACACATTCTGGGGACACCATGGATTTATATCACATCTGGTGAAAAGGGGCGTAATATGTCTGGGTTTGCAACTGAATTTCTCGGATCACCTCATGTTTTTGTGTTTGAACGCACTGATGAAGACTCTGTGTGTGTGTGTGTGTGTGTGCAGGTACTGTTAGTGTTTGCCAAAGACGACGCTCAGAGCGGCAGCTTCACCTGGGCCTGTGAGCGGGCCGGGTTCAGGTGTAATGTGGCCCGAACACCCGAAGCGGCGCTGGAGAGTTTCCAGGAGAAGAACCACGACCTGATCCTCATCGATCACAGGCATGCCAGGTGTTTCGACGCCGAGGCGCTCTGCCGGTACGCTCCCGTCTCTCTAACCCTGCACTAACTGCTCATGTGTGTTCTCTAACTCTGCACTTTATAAGTAAAATATACATTCTAAATAGTTACAGAAGTTATTCAGTGAAGAGCGAGTGGATGTTCTCAGTCTCCTGTTGTGTGATTAGTGTTGTTATAGAGACGGAGGAATATTAGTGCTGTCACTTTAAGAGCTACGGGTCCAGTTCACTGATACACACGAGGACAGAACACACAGTCTCTCGCTCGAGCGCTTTACACTCATGCTGAGATACACACAGAGGAATCGATGAGAGGAATCGAAGTGTTAAACTTTAAACAACTATTCAATTCCAGGATTTCGGTTGCGAGCCGAAGCGGATGCTCTGGATATCAGTCCTGATCACTGCAGACGTCCGTTCAGGAACTGATGCGTTCGTGTTTTCTGTCCTTTTCTCTCATCATCGCGTGTGTGTGTGTGTGTGTGGACTCCCCCGGAGAACCCTACAGCTCCTCTGTGCTGAAGCTACTGTTCTCCTCACACACGCTAATAGCCATAAAGCACGTGATTTATAGTTTGTTCACAGGGCGAATCTAAAGCTTTTATTTGTCTAATAAAATTCTCTCTGGAAAGAGAACGTGAACCTGAAGGACGAAGAGCGGCGTAGCCAATCGCGCGTGTGCTGGAGTGATGTCATCAGCGTGAGGACCAGAGAGGGAGAAGGCTCTGGAACTGAAGCAGTGTGTGCTGATGACGTGTGTGTGAGATTATGGTTTACTTGAAGCTCAAAGGAAGAATGCGTTCACTACGTCACGGGTGTTCAGCAGCAATAATTGAATGAATGAATGATTGATTCACTTTCCTGATTGAAGGACGGGCCAGTCCGGAGTTGAAACGTGGACCAGTAAAAATCCCAAAACGGTGTGTTAGAGTCCAGTAATGAATGAGTACGGGCTATAAGCAGGAGCGAGTACTAGTTTAGCATGTTGAGATGCGCCACCGGTAAGCTGCTGGTTCTATCCATTGAGCTGCGGGTTTGAGTTTGTTTGTTTGCGCTACCGCTGTACTGCCGCTGTATATGTGCGCGACTTGTATGCCTGATAACCGTTAGTTTGGTCGCGCTGTTAAAACCGTGTTTGCGGCCTGATGTTTAACGTTGTCGGCTTTATAGTATCCGTGGTTATATTTGAAGTGAATGTGTTGGATTTGGAGCGTTTCACTGTCACACGAGTTACTTCCTGTTTGCGGTGCCGGATGGGTAATGTAGTTAATCGCTGTACATTGATAATGGATTACTATGCTCAGTATTACTACTTAAAACTACACTCACTGGTTTTACTTTGGGCCAACACACTGAGAACATCTTTTGTGGTTTTTGGGCGACTGGTTTAATGTATAACATTGACATTGTTGTATATTTGGTGAGTGTTTAAACTGAATAACTAAACAAAGCATACACATTTTAAACATAGAAATGCAACAGTTTCACACAAAGTATATTATAATATTTGTAGTATTGAATGTTGATTAAATTCCATAATATATTGTTCCATAATGTTTATAATATTGAAATTTATATTTATTTATGTATTGTTCAGAATGTATGGTATATTATGTATGTGGTTATCAATATTGTCATTTACACCATTGTCTTTTTATGTCTACAGGTTTATAACCTGTTATGTGTGGATTAATCAACTGTATGTGAAAATTAATCAAAGTAAATAAAAAACCACAACGAGTTATATCAACGTGTCCTCTCCTGATGCCCCGTTCGGTGGGGAGATTCTGAAAGAACCGAACAACTATGTCACTATATCTCATGGTGTACCTCAAGGCTCTGTCCTTGGTCCCCTTCTGTTTCTCATTTATTTGCTGCCATTGGGCCAGATCATCAGACAGCATGGCCTCAACTTTCATAGTTACGCTGATGATATTCAAATTTATTGCACGATTAACCCCAAGTCACCTTGTCCACCCGCTTCTGCTATTTCCTGCCTTCAGGAACTTAAAACATGCATGTCTGATAACTTCTTACAGCTTAATGCTGGGAAAACTGAAATCCTGTTAATTGGGAGAGTTTACCCGGGCATGACATTTTTATTGATACTGATGGTGTTCAGATTAACGAGGAACCTGGGAGTTTAGTTTGACCCCACGTTATGCTTTCATCGGTCAGACTGTTAAATCACCTGCGGAATATTGTTCGTATTCGTCCTTCTCTTAACTTCGGAGATGCTGAAACTGTTATTCATGCTTTCATAACTTCCAGATTGGACTACTGTAATTCCTAATACAGCGGCCTACCCACCAAAGCAATACATCGCCTTCAAATGGTACAAAACTCTGCACGTTTGACCCCTATCCTTCATCAACTTCACTGGCTTCCTGTGGTCAATCGCATCCCGTCTTAGTTTATAAAGCTCGTCCCGGTCCCGCACCTCGACACCACACTGAGTTAGTGCAACCATATCTCCCTGCACGGCCTCTTAGATCTAGCAACGGCAGTTTGCTGGTCGTCCCCAGGTTTAAACTCTACTGTGGGTGGAAGGGCTTTAGTTTAAACTCTACTGTGGGTGGAAGGGCTTTAGTTTAAACTCTACTGTGGGTGGAAGGGCTTTAGTTTAAACTCTACTGTGGGTGGAAGGGCTTTAGTTTAAACTCTACTGTGGGTGGAAGGGCTTTAGTTTAAACTCTACTGTGGGTGGAAGGGCTTTAGTTTAAACTCTCTACTGTGGGTGGAAGGGCTTTAGTTTAAACTCTACTGTGGGTGGAAGGGCTTTAGTTTAAACTCTACTGTGGGTGGAAGGGCTTTAGTTTAAACTCTACTGTGGGTGGAAGGGCTTTAGTTTAAACTCTACTGTGGGTGGAAGGGCTTTAGTTTAAACTCTACTGTGGGTGGAAGGGCTTTAGTTTAAACTCTCTACTGTGGGTGGAAGGGCTTTAGTTTAAACTCTACTGTGGGTGGAAGGGCTTTAAATTAAACTCTACTGTGGGTGGAAGGGCTTTAGTTTAAACTCTACTGTGGGTGGAAGGGCTTTAGTTTAAACTCTACTGTGGGTGGAAGGGCTTTAGTTTAAACTCTACTGTGGGTGGAAGGGCTTTAGTTTAAACTCTACTGTGGGTGGAAGGGCTTTAGTTTAAACTCTACTGTGGGTGGAAGGGCTTTAGTTTAAACTCTACTGTGGGTGGAAGGGCTTTAGTTTAAACTCTACTGTGGGTGGAAGGGCTTTAGTTTAAACTCTACTGTGGGTGGAAGGGCTTTAGTTTAAACTCTACTGTTGGTGGAAGGGCTTTAGTTTAAACTCTACTGTGGGTGGAAGGGCTTTAGTTTAAACTCTACTGTGGGTGGAAGGGCTTTAGTTTAAACTCTCTACTGTGGGTGGAAGGGCTTTAGTTTAAACTCTACTGTGGGTGGAAGGGCTTTAGTTTAAACTCTCTACTGTGGGTGGAAGGGCTTTAGTTTAAACTCTACTGTGGGTGGAAGGGCTTTAGTTTAAACTCTCTACTGTGGGAGGAAGGGCTTTAGTTTAAACTCTACTGTGGGTGGAAGGGCTTTAGTTTAAACTCTCTACTGTGGGTGGAAGGGCTTTAGTTTAAACTCTACTGTGGGTGGAAGGGCTTTAGTTTAAACTCTACTGTGGGTGGAAGGGCTTTAGTTTAAACTCTACTGTGGGTGGAAGGGCTTTAGTTTAAACTCTCTACTGTGGGTGGAAGGGCTTTAGTTTAAACTCTACTGTGGGTGGAAGGGCTTTAGTTTAAACTCTCTACTGTGGGTGGAAGGGCTTTAGTTTAAACTCTACTGTGGGTGGAAGGGCTTTAGTTTAAACTCTCTACTGTGGGTGGAAGGGCTTTAGTTTAAACTCTACTGTGGGTGGAAGGGCTTTAGTTTAAACTCTACTGTGGGTGGAAGGGCTTTAGTTTAAACTCTACTGTGGGTGGAAGGGCTTTAGTTTAAACTCTACTGTGGGTGGAAGGGCTTTAGTTTAAACTCTCTACTGTGGGTGGAAGGGCTTTAGTTTAAACTCTACTGTGGGTGGAAGGGCTTTAGTTTAAACTCTCTACTGTGGGTGGAAGGGCTTTAGTTTAAACTCTACTGTGGGTGGAAGGGCTTTAGTTTAAACTCTCTACTGTGGGTGGAAGGGCTTTAGTTTAAACTCTACTGTGGGTGGAAGGGCTTTAGTTTAAACTCTCTACTGTGGGTGGAAGGGCTTTAGTTTAAACTCTACTGTGGGTGGAAGGGCTTTAGTTTAAACTCTACTGTGGGTGGAAGGGCTTTAGTTTAAACTCTACTGTGGGTGGAAGGGCTTTAGTTTAAACTCTCTACTGTGGGTGGAAGGGCTTTAGTTTAAACTCTACTGTGGGTGGAAGGGCTTTAGTTTAAACTCTCTACTGTGGGTGGAAGGGCTTTAGTTTAAACTCTCTACTGTGGGTGGAAGGGCTTTAGTTTAAACTCTACTGTGGGTGGAAGGGCTTTAGTGTTGTAGGCCCTAAGCTGTGGCATAAGCTGCCCCCCAATCTTC
>JARWKJ010000006.1:322381-329881 GCA_029959095.1 Rhinichthys osculus | reverse complement strand
TCCTGTTGGCCGAGGGTCATGTGGACTGTAGTTTGATCACATGTTCGCTTGGTTAATCTGTGTGTGTGTGTGTGTGTGTGTGTTTCTCCTGTAGTAAAGTCAGGCACTGTGTGTCTGTTAACAGGCCTTTAAATGACCATAACAAGGTAAGAACACGTTCAGTGTGTCAGTGATACTGTGATGTGTTTGTCTTTCTGATGTTAATGACTGATCTGTGTGTTCTGATCCAGACAGAAAAGCCCTGTGAGCGAGTCCAGGCCGAATCACAGACAGGTACCAGAGCAACACAAACTCTTTACACTCTCGTTATGCTCGTTACACTCTTTACACTCTTTACACCCGTTACACTCTTTACACCCGTTACGGTGTTTACACTCGTTACACTCTTTACACTCTTTACACCCGTTACACTCTTTACACTCGTTACGGTGTTTACACTCTTTACACCCGTTACACTCTTTACACCCGTTACGGTGTTTACACTCGTTACACTCTTTACACTCTTTACACCCGTTACACTCTTTACACCCGTTACACTCTTTACACTCGTTACGCTCTTTACACCCGTTACGCTCTTTACACCCGTTACACTCTTTACACCCGTTACGCTCTTTACACTCGTTACGCTCTTTACACCCGTTACACTCTTTACACTCGTTACACTCTTTACACTCGTTACACTCTTTACACCCGTTACACTCTTTACACTCGTTACACTCTTTACACCCGTTACACTCTTTACACTCGTTACACTCTTTACACTCGTTACACTCTTTACACCCGTTACGCTCTTTACACCCGTTACGCTCTTTACACCCGTTACACTCTTTACACTCGTTACACTCTTTACACCCGTTACACTCTTTACACCCGTTACACTCTTTACACCCGTTACACTCTTTACACTCGTTACGCTCTTTACACCCGTTACACTCTTTACACTCGTTACACTCTTTACACCCGTTACGCTCTTTACATTTGTTATGTTCTTTACACTCGTTACGCTCTTCACACTCTCGTTATGCTCGTTACACTCGTTACGCTCTTTACACCCGTTACGCTCTTTACACCCGTTACACTCTTTACACTCGTTACACTCTTTACACTCGTTACGCTCTTCACACTCTCGTTATGCTCGTTACACTCATTACGCTCTTTACACCCGTTACACTCTTTACACTCGTTACGCTCTTTACACCCGTTACACTCTTTACACCCATTACGCTCTTTACACCCGTTACACTCTTTACACCCATTACGCTCTTTACACCCGTTACGCTCTTTACACCCATTATGCTCTTCACACTCGTTACACTCTTTACACTCGTTATGCTCGTTACACCCGTTACACTCTTTACACCCGTTACACTCTTTAAAGTCGTTACGCTCTTTACATTTGTTATGTTCTTTACACTCGTTACGCTCTTCACACTCGTTACGCTCTTTACACTCGTTACGCTCTTTACACTCGTTATGCTCGTTACACTCGTTACGCTCTTTACACTCGTTACGCTCTTTACACTCGTTACGCTCTTTACACTCGTTACGCTCTTTACACTCGTTACACTCTTTATACTCGTTACGCTCTTTACACCCTGTGACAGCATGAGAGGTTCAGGATCTTTAGTGTGTGCAAGTTCCCAGTAAACACCACTTCAACAGTCTCTTCAGTGTGTAGGTGTGTTTAATAATTAAACAAAAGGGTTTACAACTTAAATCTCTTCAGCTCAAAAGTAACTTAATCTTCTTTGTTTCACAGAGGTATGTGTCCTTTCTCCAGCCACACACACACACACACACACCCACCAATCAACAGTTTCTTCCACCCACATTAGAGCCTGCTGCTGGTCTCATTAGCTGCAGCTGTACTCTCAGGCAGCCTGGGTTTTGTAGTCCTTAACAGACGGCCATCTTGCTCCAGCCATCTGAGGGCAATGTATCTGCCCTCTAGAACACGCCCTCTCATGATGCCACATACCCCCCTCCTCTGCTCTGAGGCTCTTGGTTGGCAGGCCACTGTGAAGAGGACATCTTTGCGAGAGAGGGCATCAGCATTTCCATGGCATCATCCAGGCCTATGGACAACAGAGAAGTTGAAGGCTTGCAGACTTAAAAACCATCTAGTTATTCTGCCATTGCTCTCCTTATTCCGGGCCATCCATTGCAGTGGTGCATGGTCGGTCATTAATACAAATTTCCTCCCCAAAAGTGTGATGGGTGCAACCAGACTTGAAAAGTTAGGCACAAATCTCCTATAATAATTGGCTAGGCCAAGGAAGGACTTTACCTGTCTTTTGGTTTGTGGCCTAGGCCAGTTCTGAATGGCCGCAACTTTGGCTTCTTGAGGTTGGACCACACCCCTGCCTATTGTATAGCCCAGATACTCAGTTTCGCCGTAGGCAATTTTACATTTTTTGGGGTTTGCAGTCAAGCCCGCCTCTCTGAGGGAATCCAGTACCTTCTGCACCATTCCAAGATGGCTTTCCCAGTCTGAGCTGCGGATTACCACATCATCTAAATAAGCAGCAGCATACTGCTGGTGGGGTTGAAGAACACGGTTCATGAGCCTTTGGAAAGTGGCTGGAGCCCCATGAAGGCCAAAGGGTAAATGAGTGTAATGGTATAGCCCTTCTGGTGTTGCAAAAGCAGTCTTCTCTTTGGAATCTGAAGATAAGGGAACTTGCCAGTAGCCTTTTGTTAGATCTAGTGTTGAAATGAAGCGTGCTTTACCTAGCCTGTCAATCAATTCATCAATGTGGGGCATAGGGTATGCATCAAACTTTGAGATCTCATTTAACTTCCTAAAGTCATTGCAGAACCTTACTGTGCCATCGGGCTTGGGGACCATCACTATAGGGCTCGACCATGCACTCTGCGACTCCTCTATGACTCCTAACTTAAGCATTTCCCTCACCTCTTCCTTGACGGCTTCTCGTCTGGCCTCTGGGATTCTGTAAGGCCGCTGCTGTACAATTTTCCCTGGGACAGTATGGATCTCATGCTGGATCATTTGGGTATGGCCTGGGACTGGGGAAAAAACGTCTTTGTTACGATCCACTAGCTCCATCACTTCCTGTCTTTGTTGTGGGTTCAGATCTGGGCTCACATGGACTTCTTCTCGTGGTGGATCACTGGGTTTCCTTGGGGAAAGAGAACACACCATCACGTCTCAAGGGTGCCAACGTTTTAAGAGGTTGACGTGGTATATTTGGTCAGGCTTTCTCTTGCCTGTTTGCATAACCCTGTAATTGACCTCCCCTACCCTCTCTATGACCTCAAAGGGTCCCTGCCAGGTGGCTAGGAATTTGCACTCTACTGTTGGCACCAGCACTAACACTCGGTCTCCTGGCTGAAATTCTCTAGGCTGAGCTGGGCGGTTATATATAGCTTGTTGTTCCTGTTGCGCTTTCTCCATATGTTCTCTTACCATAGGGTAAATGGCTGCCATTCTGTCTCTCATTTCCCCCACATGATCAATGAACGACCTATGGGGGCAAGGCTGTTCCTCCCATGCTTCCTTTGCTATATCCAGCAGACCCCTTGGCTTGTATGGGTACAAAAGTTCAAAAGGGGCGAACCCTGTAGAGGCTTGTGGTACTTCTCTAATTGAGAACAACAGATAGGGTAAGAGTTGATCCCAGTTTCTGCCATCCGTGTCAATGGTCTTACGAAGCATTTGCTTGAGGGTCTTATTAAAACGCTCCACAAGGCCGTCTGTCTGTGGATGGTACACTGATGTTCTTATTTGCTTTATCTTTAGGAGGGTGCAGAGCTCTTTCATTACACGAGACATGAATGGGGTCCCCTGGTCTGTAAGAATTTCTTTTGGGATACCCACTCTAGTACTAATCAGGAATAATTCTTTGGCAATTTGTTTTGATGTAGCTTTCCTTAACGGCACCGCTTCAGGGTAGCGGGTTGCATAGTCTACCATCACCAAAATATATTGGTGACCCCTGCCGCTCCTCGGGAGAGGCCCCACAATGTCCATCCCAATCCTCTCAAAGGGGGTTTCGATGATGGGTAAAGGAATCAAGGGACTACGAAAATGAGGTTTTGGAGCTGACTGCTGACACTCCGGGCAACTACGGCAGTAGTTCTCTACTTCCTTATGCACACCAGGCCAAAAGAACCGTTTTAACACTCTGTCTTTGGTTTTTTCCACCCCTAAATGTGCCCCAAGCAGATGAGTGTGGGCACAAGCAACTGCTCTATAGTCTCCTCCCCCTCTTTTTTTATTTGGTAGAGCAACCCATTCTTAATAGCAAAATATGGGTACACTATTGGAAGATTACTGGGAACTATTCCATCCACAACTTTCACATTTTTCAAAGCATTAATGAGTGTAGGGTCATTCAATTGGGCTGTTCCATACTGGCCTGTTAACATCGGGTGCCCTGGCACTTCTGGACCGCTATCACTCCCTTGGGTTGACCCCAGCTCCTCTGGTTCCGTCTGTAACTGTACCCTGTTTTGAGTGATGGGCTGTGGTGGTGGCTCATCTGCTTGTTCTGAGGCCGACTCCGTCTCTTCCAGGTTGTCTCCTCTATACATCCGTGTCTGCACTGGAAGGCAATGGTGTGTTAGAGTTTGGACATTTTGACTTGCATGATTTATTATATTTTGTCTGATTTTACCCCTGGGCCGCTGTGGTTCTCTTGTTCTCCTTGCTTGTACGTCTTGCCACAACATGTGAAACACAGGACAATCTCGTCCAATTAATACCTGTACCGGCAGGGATCCCACCACCCCAGCTCGAATTTCATACTTCCCTCTAGTCGTAACTAGTGTTACTGCAGATGTGGGGAATGTACAGGTGTCACCATGCACACACGAAACTGGAACTGGGTTTTCTAGTGAGATTTGCTGTGGGTTGACCAAGGACTGGTGCACCAGGGTAATCATGCTTCCAGAGTCCAGTAATCCCTCTACATCTTGACTATTTACTGAAACAGGGCATGTCATAGCTTGGAACACAGAGTTGCCCAACAAGGCAGCAAAAAGGTTATTTTTCAAGCCACTTGAAGACTCAGCCGTCGGCATAGGCTCATCTGTTTGGTTGCATTGCCATGAAATGTGTCCTACTTCCCCACACTTGTAACAAGTTCTCAGTTTATACAATGTGCTTTCGACTGCCGAATCTTGCTGGCTGGACCTTTTCCCCTGTGGACTAGCCCATCTGGGAGTAGGGGCTCTAGGGACAAACTTTTGTTGGGGCTGCACACTGGTTGAGAACCGTGAGTTCAGCATTTCTGCACTGGCTTGGCATCTTTCAACTTCTTCTATCAATTCTTGGGGTGAACTTGGGTTATTCAGACAGACAAATCGTTTAGCTTCAGCGGGTAGGGCTCTTACAAATCTGTCCATCACCAAGGAATCAACCACTTCTGTTGCTGAGTGCCTATCAGGCTCTAACCATTTCTTAGCCAGACGCATTAATTCGTGCATCTGTGTACGTGGTGGCTGTTCTTTCTTGAAGCACCATGCATGGAACCTCTGGGCCCTCCCGAATTCTGTAAGACCACTGCGACTTAATATTTCTTTCTTTAAGGAGTCATAACTATTGGCCAAGGTTGGGTCTAGATCTAGGAAGGCTTTCTGTGATTCTCCAGATAAACATGGTGCCAATATTTTGGCCCATTGATCTCTTGGCCATTTTTCTCTGAAAGCAGTTGTCTCAAAGGCATGCAAGTAAGCTTCGACATCATCATTCTCTCCCATTTTAGGAATAAAGTCACTAGCCCGTATCCTGCTAACATCTTGGGCTTGTTTCATTTCCAATTCTTTAACTTTAAGGTTATTAGCCCTCTTTTGTTCCTCCAGCAAGGCAACTTGGATCTGCTGCTGCACTTTATTACTCTCTATCATTGTTTTCAGTAACTCTTCCATTTTACAATCAGTTGATTGTGTACTTAGCTTAGAAAACAGGCTTGTGAGGTCCTCCACGTCACTCTGGAACATCAGCAGTCATCCACTCGCCAGCATTCTCCACCATATGTGACAGCATGAGAGGTTCAGGATCTTTAGTGTGTGCAAGTTCCCAGTAAACACCACTTCAACAGTCTCTTCAGTGTGTAGGTGTGTTTAATAATTAAACAAAAGGGTTTACAACTTAAATCTCTTCAGCTCAAAAGTAACTTAATCTTCTTTGTTACACAGAGGTATGTGTCCTTTCTCCAGCCACACACACACACACACACCCACCAATCAACAGTTTCTTCCACCCACATTAGAGCCTGCTGCTGGTCTCATTAGCTGCAGCTGTACTCTCAGGCAGCCTGGGTTTTGTAGTCCTTAACAGACGGCCATCTTGCTCCAGCCATCTGAGGGCAATGTATCTGCCCTCTAGAACACGCCCTCTCATGATGCCACAACCCGTTACACTCTTTACACTCGTTACGCTCTTTACACCCGTTACACTCTTTACACTCGTTACGCTCTTTACACCCGTTACACTCTTTACACTCGTTACACTCTTTACACTCGTTACGCTCTTTACACCCGTTACGCTCTTTACACTCGTTACACTCTTTACACTCGTTACGCTCTTTACAGTCTCGTTACGCTCTTTACACCCGTTACGCTCTTTACATTTGTTATGTTCTTTACACTCGTTACACTCTTTACACTCGTTACGCTCTTTACATTTGTTATGTTCTTTACACTCGTTACGCTCTTTACACTCGTTACGCTCTTTACACTCGTTACGCTCTTTACACTCGTTACGCTCTTTACACCCGTTACACTCTTTACACTCGTTACACTCTTTACACTCGTTACGCTCTTTACAGTCTCGTAACGCTCTTTACACCCGTTACACTCTTTACAGTCTCGTTACGCTCTTTACACCCGTTACACTCTTTACAGTCTCGTTACGCTCTTTACACCCGTTACGCTCTTTACACCCGTTACACTCTTTACATTTGTTATGTTCTTTACACTCGTTACGCTCTTTAGCTCTGTACTGATGTCTTGTTGCTGTTATCATTGTGTGTCAGATATTCATCAGTTCAGCAAACACAAGGACCGCAGGAAAGGATCCCTGGACGTTCGCTCGACGACCTCTAGAGGAAGTGATGGTGAGACGACACACTGCTGACCCCTGACCTTCAAACCCCACCCCTAACTCAGAGCCCCTCCCCTAAACTCAGAGCCCCTCCCCTAGCTCAGTGCCCCTCTCCTAACTCAGTGCCCCTCCCCTAACTCAGAGCCCCTCCCCTAACTCAGAGCCCCTCCCCTAACTCAGGGCCCCTCCTCTAACTCAGAGCCCCTCCTCTAACTCAGAGCCCCTCCCCTAACTCAGAGCCCCTCCCCTAACTCAGAGCCCCTCCCCTAACTCAGGGCCCCTCCTCTAACTCAGAGCCCCTCCTCTAACTCAGAGCCCCTCCCCTAACTCAGAGCCCCTCCCCTAACTCAGAGCCCCTCCCCTAACTCAGGGCCCCTCCCCTAACTCAGAGCCCCTCCCCTAACTCAGAGCCCCTCCCCTAACTCAGAGCCCCT
>JARWKJ010000006.1:302381-312381 GCA_029959095.1 Rhinichthys osculus | reverse complement strand
CCTCTTCCTCCTCCTCTCCCTCTTCATCCTCTTCCAAACATGTGTTTTAGGAGGACAGAGCAACTGTTCAAAGTACATCACAAAAATGTAGGATTTTGGGAAATATCAATTGCTTTTGTTCACCAAATGCTTTTGAATCTCTTCTTTTTTTAAGCGCTGTTATTTGTAGCGTAGTGACGAGTGTGTTCAAGTCAGCAGAGATGAGCAGATTCGGTGCAATACTCTGTGTTTAATATATAATGACTCAAGAGTATTTGCTCTAAATCTGCAGATTTGTCTCTCACGAACATCCAGCAAACTGAGTAAACATCAGTGACGCCAAACTGGCTCCAGATCTGACAGTCCTCAAACAGTGTATTTTAGTGTTGAGCACTAGTGACACACACACACACACACACACTCTCTCTCTCACAGGAACGAGTACCGCACGCTCCGCCAGGCCGTCATCGACATGGTTCTCGCCACTGAAATGACCAAACACTTCGAGCACGTCAACAAGTTCGTCAACAGCATCAACAAACCGCTGGCGGCACTGGAGGAGAACGAGGTGAGACACACACACACACACACACACACACACACACGCACGTACATCTCACTCGAATGCTTTACACTCATGCTGAGATACACAGAGGAATCGAAGAGAGGAAGTATCTGAACACGTATCCGATTCCTGATTGTATATATGTATATAGATATGTACACATTTTATATCTTGGTGTTTCAATACAACACAAGATGAATGAGATACATATGAGATGAATATGAATCAAACGTGTGTGTGTGTGTGTGTGTGTAGGGCAGCGGAGACGAGGACTCGGTGAAGAACATCCTCACGGCTCCAGAGAACCGGATGCTGGTGAAGCGGATGTTGATCAAGTGTGCCGACATCTCGAACCCGTGCCGCCCACTGGAGCTGTGTGTGGAGTGGGCCGGACGCATCTCAGAGGAGTACTTCGCTCAGGTGTGTGTGTGTGTGTGTGTGTGTGTTTGCAGACGGATGAGGAGAAGCAGCAGAAGCTCAGTGTGTGTGTGTGTGTGTGTGTGTGTGTTTGCAGACGGATGAGGAGAAGCAGCAGAAGCTCAGTGTGTGTGTGTGTGTGTGTGTTTGCAGACGGATGAGGAGAAGCAGCAGAAGCTCAGTGTGTGTGTGTGTGTGTGTGTGTGTGTGTGTGTGTGTGTGTGTTTGCAGACGGATGAGGAGAAGCAGCAGAAGCTCAGTGTGTGTGTGTGTGTGTGTGTTTGCAGACGGATGAGGAGAAGCAGCAGAAGCTCAGTGTGTGTGTGTGTGTGTGTGTGTGTGTGTGTGTTTGCAGACGGATGAGGAGAAGCAGCAGAAGCTCAGTGTGTGTGTGTGTGTGTGTCAGAGTTTCCGCTAGAAAAAAATGGTGCCTGTCAAAGTGACCGCCAGAGGTTTCGTTTAACGGAATTTGATGATATGCCGGTCAAATATCGCCTCTTAATAGGTCAGGTTGAGGAAAACTGGAGGCAGGCTATGTAACTTAAAAAATGACATAATCAGGCCGTATAGAATGCAACATGTTATTATTAGCCTAACTTTCAAATAGACGGAAACAACATGAACGTCCGATTGGCGTCAATCAACACCAATTGTTGTTTACTATGGTTTCACACACATTCACTTTTTGAAACATTGAGGCACGGATGTACCTAATACAAATAAATAAAACATCTCCAGTTAACTAGCAGATCATTCATTTAGTTCGCTATTAAATAAGAGATCTAGCGCTAAAATCAGTTGTGTTTTAAATCCAGCTGAGCGCTCGTGTCGCTGCTATCAGTGTCATGGACGACGCGCTGCGCGAGTTGCGCAATCTTCACTCGGACGCGCGTTTCAATCTATCGCCGTTGCGGAGACTCTACACAGGCGAAGCACTGCTACTCGGGCGCAGAGATATCACACAACACCGGAAATAAAGCTTGCCACAAAGAACCGGCGAAAGTAATGATTATGCATGAAACATTTAAATTGTTGATAAATTGATCAAGTTGACGATGCAGACTCGCCATCTTCGCAGTAGTGAACGCGCCTAGAGAGAGAAATGCACACTTAATATGAATAAATTCTTATTTATTAATCCAGGCAAATTTGTTGATGAAACATTGATTAAAATGAAGATTCAATTTATACAAAACGAAATAAACTTTAAAGAAAGGCTTTCTACAAAACAAAACTTAATAACTGGTCAAAATCATGTCTGACCAATTCCAAATGTTTTCCGATATAGCTATTGGTCATCTTATGATCCTATCTTACTCATCTCATGCGGTTCCCTTTTCATATAATCAACATAGATGAAATAAAAAAATAATAACATTATATTATTTATAAAAATGAAACGTAGCCTATATTTAAGTTTTTTAACTTATAATAAGCGTCACACCGCTCCGCTTTGCTCACACACTCTGGTGTGTAGTCTAATGCATGTGTGTGTGTGTGGTGGAGGGGTGCGATTTTCGAATAATAATCAACCCAGCGATCTTCGAATATTATTTTTGCTTGAAAATTTCGTTTTGTATAAATTGTGTATTAATTTTAATCAATGTTTCATCAACAAATTTGCCTGGATTAATAAATAAGAAGCAAATATAGTGGACAATATAATCAGGACACGGAGGCGCCGGCGCGAGCACACTTCTCTATAGGCGCGTTCACTACTGCGAAGATGGCGAGTCTGCATCGTCAACTTTATCAATAATATCAATGGGCCTGGCCATATCTGAACCGTCTCACTCAATCGTTCGTTGTTTAGGTCTATATTACAGCCGTCTAGGCGTGCGCTTTATTTGAAATGCAGCATGCGATGTTGTTTAATAACTTTCAAACGGTAGAGCCTGTTCCTATAACATAGCCAAAGGTCGGTGTATTTTTGCTTTATACATTTTAGGCTTATTCTCAAATTCATATTGTGTTAGGGGGGCGAGATTATTACGCAATTTTAATCGGACAATTTGACCGGAGAGATTTAATTTTGTCGGACATTTCATTTTTTTCCCGGCCAATGTCCGGTAATTACCGGACAACGGAAACTCTGGTGTGTGTGTGTGTTTGCAGACGGATGAGGAGAAGCAGCAGAAGCTCAGTGTGTGTGTGTGTGTGTGTGTGTGTGTTTGCAGACGGATGAGGAGAAGCAGCAGAAGCTCAGTGTGTGTGTGTGTGTGTGTGTGTGTGTGTGTTTGCAGACGGATGAGGAGAAGCAGCAGAAGCTCAGTGTGTGTGTGTGTGTGTGTGTGTGTGTGTGTGTGTGTGTGTGTGTTTGCAGACGGATGAGGAGAAGCAGCAGAAGCTCAGTGTGTGTGTGTGTGTGTGTGTGTGTGTGTTTGCAGACGGATGAGGAGAAGCAGCAGAAGCTCAGTGTGTGTGTGTGTGTGTGTGTGTGTGTTTGCAGACGGATGAGGAGAAGCAGCAGGGTTTGCCGGTGGTGATGCCCGTGTTCGATCGGAACACCTGCAGTATTCCCAAATCCCAGATCTCCTTCATCGATTACTTCATCACGGACATGTTCGACGCCTGGGACGGTAACGCAGCGCCTCGGATTGAGCGCGTTCTCGTTTAATTATCGGCCAGACGATGATGATTTATGTATAGAGTTAATCCTGCTGCTTTCATCAGACCAACCCTTTCTGTCAGTCATGTGTCAAAATAAATAATCATTTAGTTAAAACAGGCCTTGAACTAGATTTTTACTGTCTTGATCATGTTGAATGTAATTGTCTGTCCAGCTGAAGTCCATCCTGCTGATCCTTGGTTCACGATATCGATATTCATCACAATAGAGTTATTTATCTCATTTCTGTTATTGAAAATAAGAAAAAAGAAGCAAATTACAATCAATACAACAAAAATCTGAGTAAACAAGTTTGTCAGGTACATGTAAGAATGTAAAAATTAAATATTGCATAGTCTTCACTGTATGAATTAAATATAAATGTATTCTTATTAAAGCTCAAAGTGATTTCTTTGCTTGGGAACATAAACCTGTAGCTGCAGTTTGCCTTTTATTGCCAAATAAATCTGTCTACCTGTGCATTAAACGGTTACTGCACACCTTCCAGCCAATCAGAATCGAGTATTTAAACAGCCCGTGGTATAAAATCCTTTAATGCATGGCTAGCCGTGGATTATCCCGCTTATATCTCGGTTATTTGCCAAGTTAATAAGAAGTTAAAGCTGTAACTCTTACATTGTAATTTTTTAACAGACGTGTAAAAATGACGGTTATTTTCTTAAGTAACGGCTCGTTAGTTCTAGCACTCCGTCCGCTTTAAATAAAGTAGAGCCATCGGATTGCTTTTATTTGAATGATTTATCACATTTATTTGAATTCATTATTAAAAGAGAGAGACAGATAACTGAGAGAGAGAGAGAGAGAGAGAGAGAGAGAGAGAGAGAGAGAGAGAGAGAGAGAGAGAGAGAGAGATGCGTGCGCGAGTTACCTATGAGCGTCTCTTCTTTAAAGTCTACAGTCCCCTCGTTGCTTAAAGATAGGCCTATTAGCTAACTTAATGATTCATGGATTTATTAAAATTATTTATGAATGATAGGCAACACTGACAGTGACATCAAGGCAAGCTTTATTTGAACTAATCATGTCATTTATTTAAATGAATTAGCTGTATGTCAAACCAAACTTTTCTTACGCGGATGATGAACGCTGGTGTCTTTTCCATTTTTCCTGTAGCGCTTTAAAACTGATTTAAAGACGGCATTGCTTGACTTGAAGTCCTTATCCCTTATGATGTTGTATTTTGTAATGTGACGGTTTATACATGCTCTGAGACACATCAAACTTGCTGTATTCGCGTCCAGCGGTAGACTGAACAGAGGCATAAAACTCCCGCAATGTCTCATTTAAAAGAGTAACGTTAGGTCTCGAAATCACAATTGTTCTGTCTTTGGCGCAACAAGTCACTAAAGGTGTTAACTGCCCATTTAGTTGTCTTTTTCGTATTGACCTCATCTTTGTCGTCTTCGATCTTATCTAGCTCTGTCTTTTCCCTCAAAAAAAAAAAGCCTAAAACGTATCTAAGTAATATACAGTAGTAGGCTATTTCGTTGTCACCCTGCCTCTCCAAATGCATAACTAATGCAATAATGCAGTAACAGCTGAAAAAGTACTTGGGTGTGTGTTTTATTTTATATTTACCGGTCAATAATGCAATCGCTGCTGTCTGTCCCATAGAAGAACATGACAGCCCGCGTATGTTTTGGAACTGGGGGTTTACATGAACCACGTAACAGCCATCGCGAGCGATCAAGAGCGTCGCAACTCTTTCTCTCTCTGGCTCTGAGAGCCTATAACGTTTTCATATGTGTCTCTCTCTCTCACTCTTTTGCAAGTGTAACTCTGTTACTATGGTTACCAATGTTTATAGTAGCGGATTAATTTCGAACTGTAATCAAACTGACTGGAACTACCTGTGCATTAAACGGTTTTACTGCACACCTTCCAGCCAATCAGAATCGAGTATTTAAACAGCCCGTGGTATAAATATATATAATTGATTGATTTATTTGTGTGTGTGAATGTTGATATGAAGTGAACCGATGTGTGTTTCTCTGCTTCCAGCGTTTGCCGATCTGCCCAATCTAATGCAGCATCTGGACAACAACTTCAAATACTGGAAGGGTTTGGATGAGCAGAAGCTGCGGAGCCTGAGGCCGCCGGAGTGACGGGCGAGACGCGGGCGGGACGCGGCTCCTCCGGCTCGGCACTCTACTCACGTTTTATCATCAATAACTAATGATGAGAATCATGTTCGCTAATAAATATCCTGAATCGAGAAGCGATCGGACGCCAAAGCCGACAGGACTGAGGCTGTTCTAGACTGAGGCGCTCGTTCTCCTGAAGACTTCCCAGCGTCCCCTCTGAGCTCGCTCTCCTGAAGACTTCCCAGCGTCCCCTCTGAGCTCGCTCTCCTGAAGACTTCCCAGCGTCCCCTCTGAGCTCGTTCTCCTGAAGACTTCCCAGCGTCCCCTCTGAGCTCGCTCTCCTGAAGACTTCCCAGCGTCCCCTCTGAGCTCGCTCTCCTGAAGACTTCCCAGCGTGCCCTCTGAGCTCGTTCTCCTGAAGACTTCCCAGCGTCCCCTCTGAGCTCGTTCTCCTGAAGACTTCCCAGCGTCCCCTCTGAGCTCGCTCTCCTGAAGACTTCCCAGCGTCCCCTCTGAGCTCGCTCTCCTGAAGACTTCCCAGCGTCCCCTCTGAGCTCGTTCTCCTGAAGACTTCCCAGCGTCCCCTCTGAGCTCGTTCTCCTGAAGACTTCCCAGCGTCCCCTCTGAGCTCGCTCTCCTGAAGACTTCCCAGTGTCCCCTCTGAGCTCGTTCTCCTGAAGACTTCCCAGCGTCCCCTCTGAGCTCGCTCTCCTGAAGACTTCCCAGCGTCCCCTCTGAGCTCGCTCTCCTGACGAGACTGCTGCCTTATTTTATACGCTATATTTATACGCAGTGCTGACCCGCGACGGACATCTGCAGTTTTTAACACGCTCATGTTATATGAAGTAAATATCAATATTTTTATAGATACTGAATTTTACACTGGAAGGATGTAAAGCATCTCAGACTGGTGTGAGAGACGATCGCTTCTCTTCCCGTCCAGCGATTCCCTCCGTCTTTCCATCAGGGCTCGATCATTCCCAGAGAGACGACGGGATTTACTCGACACGGAGAAACCTGTGCTTCATTTCGTCTCAAATCCAGATCCTCTTCCTGCAGACGAGCGCAGACGCAGACAAACGCAGACAAACGTTGGCTCAGACAAACGTTGACACAGACGAGCGCAGACGGACGTTGGCTCAGACGAACGCAGACGAACGTTGACGCAGACGAGCGCAGACGAACGTTGACTCAGACGAACGCAGACGAACGTTGACGCAGACAAACGCAGACGAACGTTGGCTCAGACAAACGTTGACTCAGACGAACGCAGACGAACGTTGACGCAGACGAGCGCAGACGGACGTTGACGCAGACGAACGTTGACTCAGAAGAACGTTGACTCAGAAGAACGCAGACGGACGTTGGCTCAGACAAACGTTGACTCAGACGAACGCAGACGAACGTTGACGCAGACGAGCGCAGACGAACGTTGACTCAGACGAACGCAGACGAACGTTGACGCAGACGAGCGCAGACGAACGTTGACTCAGACGAACGCAGACGAACGTTGACGCAGACAAACGCAGACGAACGTTGGCTCAGACAAACGTTGACTCAGACGAACGCAGACGAACGTTGACGCAGACGAGCGCAGACGGACGTTGACGCAGACGAACGTTGACTCAGAAGAACGTTGACTCAGACGAACGCAGACGGACGTTGACGCAGACGAGCGCAGACAGTCGTTGATGCAGACGAACGTTGGCTCAGACAAACGTTGACTCAGACGAACGCAGACGGACGTTGACACAGACGAGCGCAGACGGACGTTGACGCAGACGAACGTTGACTCAGAAGAACGTTGACTCAGACGAACGCAGACGAACGTTGACACAGACGAGCGCAGACAGTCGTTGATGCAGACGAACGTTGGCTCAGACAAACGTTGACACAGACGAGCGCAGACGGACGTTGACTCAGACGAACGCAGACGGACGTTGACGCAGACGAGCGCAGACAGTCGTTGACTCAGAAGAACGTTGACTCAGACGAACGTTGACTCAGAAGAACGTTGACTCAGACGAACGCAGACGGACGTTGATGCAGACGAGCGCAGACAGTCGTTGACTCAGAAGAACGTTGACTCAGACGAACGTTGACTCAGAAGAACGTTGACTCAGACGAACGCAGACGAACGTTGACACAGACGAGCGCAGACAGTCGTTGATGCAGACGAACGTTGACTCAGAAGAACGTTGACTCAGACGAACGCAGACGGATGTTGACGCAGACGAGCGCAGACAGTCGTTGATGCAGACGAACGTTGACTCAGATGAACGCAGACAGTCGTTGATGCAGACGAACGTTGGCTCAGACAAACGTTGACACAGACGAGCGCAGACGGACGTTGACGCAGACGAACGTTGACTCAGAAGAACGTTGACTCAGACGAACGCAGACGGACGTTGATGCAGACGAGCGCAGACAGTCGTTGATGCAGACGAACGTTGACTCAGAAGAACGTTGACTCAGACGAACGCAGACGGATGTTGACGCAGACGAGCGCAGACAGTCGTTGATGCAGACGAACGTTGACTCAGACAAACGTTGACTCAGACGAACGCAGACAGTCGTTGATGCAGACGAACGTTGGCTCAGACAAACGTTGACACAGACGAGCGCAGACGGACGTTGACGCAGACGAGCGCAGACGGACGTTGACGCAGACGAACGTTGACTCAGAAGAACGTTGACTCAGACGAACGCAGACGAACGTTGACACAGACGAGCGCAGACAGTCGTTGATGCAGACGAACGTTGGCTCAGACAAACGTTGACACAGACGAGCGCAGACGGACGTTGACGCAGACGAACGTTGACTCAGAAGAACGTTGACTCAGACGAACGCAGACGAACGTTGACGCAGACGAGCGCAGACAGTCGTTAATGCAGACGAACGTTGACTCAGAAGAACGTTGACTCAGACGAACGCAGACGAACGTTGACACAGACGAGCGCAGACAGTCGTTGATGCAGACGAACGTTGGCTCAGACAAACGTTGACACAGACGAGCGCAGACAGACGTTGACGCAGAAGAACGTTGACTCAGACGAACGTTGACGCAGACGAGCGCAGACAGTCGTTGATGCAGACGAACGTTGACTCAGAAGAACGTTGACTCAGACGAACGTTGACTCAGACGAACGCAGATGGACGTTGACGCAGACGAGCGCAGACAGTCGTTGATGCAGACGAAAGTTGGCTCAGACAAACGTTGACACAGGGGAGCGCAAACGGACGTTGACGCAGACGAACGTTGACTCAGGCGAACGTTGACTCAGGCAAACGTTGACGCAGATGAGGGCAGATGGACGTTGATGCAGACGAGTGCAGACGAACGTTGACTCAGACGAGTGCAGACGAACGTTGACACAGACGAGTGCAGACGAACGTTGACGCAGACGGACGTTGACACAGACGAGTGCAGACGAACGTTGACACAGACGAGTGCAGACGAACGTTGACGCAGACGGACGTTGATGCAGACGGAGCGTAGACGCAGGCAAACGTTGACTCAGACGAACACAGACGAGCGCAGACGCAGACAAACATTGACTCAGATGACAGTTGACTCAGACGAGTGCAGACGAACGTTTACTCAGACGAACGTTGACGCAGACGAGCGCAGACGCAGACAAACGTTGACTCAGATGACAGTTGACTCAGACGAGTGCAGACGAACGTTGACTCAGACGAACGTTGACGCAGACGAGCGCAGACGCAGACAAACATTGACTCAGATGACAGTTGACTCAGACGAGTGCAGACGAACGTTGACTCAGACGAGTGCAGACGCAGACGAGCGCAGACGCAGACAAACATTGACTCAGATGACAGTTGACTCAGACGAGTGCAGACGAACGTTGACTCAGACGAACGTTGACGCAGACGAGTGCAGACGCAGACAAACATTGACTCAGATGACAGTTGACTCAGACGAGTGCAGACGAACGTTGACTCAGACGAGTGCAGACGCAGACGAGCGCAGACGCAGACAAACATTGACTCAGATGACAGTTGACTCGGACGAGTGCAGACGAACGTTGACACAGACGAACGTTGACGCAGACGAGCGCAGACGCAGACGAGCGCAGACGCAGACGAGCGCAGACGCAGACAGTGGGGTCACGGGCTCGTGGCCTTTAGCCCGGCTCATTTTTTGCTCCAGAGTTAAAAGAGAAATGAGATTCTATTTTGTATTTTAGGACCATTACAATTTTCTTTTGCTTTGTGACATTATTTCCATGATGAATTACCTCTTTAAATCCCACTTTAAATTCTCATCTGTAATGTCAAGAGAAGTTATTTAAATTGTAAAGTAT
>JARWKJ010000006.1:284881-289881 GCA_029959095.1 Rhinichthys osculus | reverse complement strand
CTCCTACAGAAACAGCCGTCAGAACGACTCCAGCCTACAGACGGCAGGTCGGAGTTCACTGCGCCGCTGACACTCACTCACTCACTCACACACACTCTGTCACTCACTCACACACACTCACTCACTCACTCACACACACACACACACACACACACACACACACACACACACACACACTCACTCACACACACACACACACACACACACACACACACACACACACTCACTCACTCTGTCACTCACTCACTCTGTCACTCACTCACTCTGTCACTCACTCACTCTCACTCACTCACTCACTCACTCTCACTCACACTCACTCACACTCACTCACTCTGTCACTCACTCACTCTGTCACTCACTCACTCTCACTCACTCTCACTCACACTCACTCACACACTCACTCACTCTGTCACTCACTCACTCTGTCACTCACTCACTCTGTCACTCACTCTCACTCTCACTCACTCACTCACTCTCACTCACTCTCACTCACTCACTCACTCACTCTCTCACTCACTCACTCACTCACTCACTCTCACTCACTCTCACTCACACTCACTCACTCACTCTCACTCACTCACTCACTCACTCTCACTCACTCACTCTCACTCACTCTCACTCACTCACTCACTCTCACTCACTCTCACTCACTCACTCACTCTCTCACTCACACTCACTCACTCACTCTCACTCACACTCACTCACTCACTCACTCACTCACTCACTCACTCACTCACTCACTCACTCACTCACTCTCACTCACTCACTCACTCTCACTCACTCACTCACTCACTCTCACTCACTCACTCACTCACTCACTCACTCACTCACTCACTCACTCACTCACTCTCACTCACTCACTCACTCTCACTCACTCACTCACTCACTCACTCTGTCACTCACTCACTGACACACACACTCACTCACACACACTCGTGACCGCTCGTCTCACGCATGCGTTCTGGCTGTCAGCTTTGGTCAGGGATCTGGGGAAGTGAATGACTGTGGGCGTCTGATTGGTTGCAGAGTTTTGTGCACACGAAGATCTTTGTGGGCCTGGACCAATCGCAGCCGAGCTTCAGCGTGAACGAGCGCGTGGAGGGTCCGTCGGGCTCGTACCTGCAGCACATCCAGTGCGAGAGCGGCGCGCGCGTGTTCCTGCGCGGCCGAGGCTCCGGGTACATCGAGCAGGCGTCCCGCCGCGAGTCCTTCGAGCCGCTCTACCTGTACATCAGGTAAACCCTCGCTCTCTCACACACACACACACACACCAGCCGCTGCGGCGCGTCTCTGACCGCGTGTGTGTTACAGCCACCCGAACGCTGCAGGACTGGAGGCGGCCAAGAAGCTGTGCGAGAACCTGCTGGACACGGTGAGTGTGTGTGTGTGTGTGTGTGTGTGTGTGAGAGAGTGCATGTTTGAGTATGGGCGAGTGAGTGCATGTGAGAGTGTGTGTTCTACACTGAGCATCATATGGTGTGTGTTTCTCTGGTTCTGCAGGTGCGGGCGGATCACACACGGTTCATGTCGGCGTTTTCCTCCACCGGTCCTGCTCCAGGTGTGTGTTCTCTTGTGTGTGTGTGTGTTCTCTTCTGTGTGTGTGTGTTCTCTTCTGTGTGTGTGTGTGTGTTCTCTTCTGTGTGTGTGTTCTCTTCTGTGTGTGTGTTCTCTTCTGTGTGTGTGTTCTCTTCTGTGTGTGTGTGTGTGTGTGTGTTCTCTTCTGTGTGTGTGTGTTCTCTTCTGTGTGTGTGTGTGTGTGTGTGTGTGTGTGTGTGTGTCTGTGTGTGTGTTCTCTTCTGTGTGTGTGTTCTCTTCTGTGTGTGTGTTCTCTTCTGTGTGTGTGTTCTCTTTTGTGTGTGTGTTCTCTTTTGTGTGTGTGTTCTCTTTTGTGTGTGTGTTCTCTTCTGTGTGTGTGTTCTCTTCTGTGTGTGTGTTCTCTTCTGTGTGTGTGTGTGTGTGTGTTCTCTTCTGTCTGTGTGTGTGTGTTCTCTTCTGTGTGTGTGTGTGTTCTCTTCTGTGTGTGTGTTCTCTTCTGTGTGTGTGTGTGTGTGTTCTCTTCTGTCTGTGTGTGTGTGTTCTCTTCTGTGTGTGTGTGTGTGTGTGTGTGTGTGTGTGTGTTCTCTTCTGTGTGTGTGTGTGTGTGTTCTCTTCTGTGTGTGTGTGTGTGTTCTCTTCTGTGTGTGTGTGTGTGTGTTCTCTTCTGTGTGTGTGTGTTCTCTTCTGTGTGTGTGTGTGTGTTCTCTTCTGTGTGTGTGTGTTCTCTTCTGTGTGTGTGTGTTCTCTTCTGTGTGTGTGTGTTCTCTTCTGTGTGTGTGTGTTCTCTTCTGTGTGTGTGTGTTCTCTTCTGTGTGTGTGTGTGTGTGTTCTCTTCTGTGTGTGTGTGTGTTCTCTTCTGTGTGTGTGTTCTCTTCTGTGTGTGTGTGTGTGTTCTCTTCTGTGTGTGTGTTGTCTTCTGTCACTAACATGTTTATATGTTGATCAGACATCACTTACTGAATGAACGCTTTATCTCTGTTAACATGCAAAACAATAACTGGCCATTCAAAACTGTATTAATAAAACTGTAATAATAAATCCGGTTATTCCTGGCAGACGTGGTGATCACCAGCGGTGGTGTCGCCGCATCACACTGAGCCGCCGCACACGATCACACACACTTACTCATTTCTGGGGTCAAGATTTTAAAGATCATTTAGTCAAATTCAAGCAAGCTTTGCAGAGCTATATTGGAAAGGGTTTAAACACTTTGTGACAATTAATGTCTCCGTTCTAATAACTCTCCTGACTCTGAAACACACTAATATTTACACGGTGAGACGTTTGCTGGGAAAAGCAGTAGAAAGTGAGAGGATGTTTCTTCTTTTGCTGAGTGTCCATGGCCATAGTGGATTACTCCCAGTGGTACAATTAAGAACAAACATGCAAATAATAAGATAAATACAATATAAGAGATTCTTATAATCTGCTTTAATGTTTTCTGCTACAGTAGGTGTATTTAACTGAGTAACAACCTGAAAAAACTAATATAAGAATAATGCACTGCATAGTCTTCACTGTACATTAAAAATACACAGATTATTTACGTTTAGTGAATTAGACGTGATAGTTGTACTGGCCATAATAAAAAATGGATTCTGGCTTTTCCTGTAGCTTTATACATTTTTCCCAGAGTTGAGAAGGCAGGTACCGTATTTTCCGCACTATACGGCGCACCGGATTATAAGGCGCACCTTCAATGAATGACCTATTTTAGAAAAATGTTCATATATAGGGCGCACCGGATTATACGGCGCATAAGATACTGCAGTCAAACGTTTGACTGGGTTTGCGTTATGCATCCACTAGATGTCAACAAAACAGTCAGATAAAGTCAAACTTCATTAAGCGTTCTGACAACTCCGTTCACTCCCATGGTAACGTTGTTCAAACGTTAAAAAGGAAAACTCCGGTCAATTTTAACATTGAGCTCATTTTTTGTAAATTTGGAGTGCTGTCAGTACAGATAACAACGACAAAAACCGGTGTTGCCTACACCGTGTTATCCTCTTTTTAAAATCTGCACCCTGTTGACTTAAACGGGACAAGTTTTAAACCTGCTTTTAGCCTCTATAACAAATGGACTGCATTTATATAGCGCTTTCACAGACACAATGGCCACCAAAGCGCTTTACAGTTTGCCTCACATTCACCCATTCACACACTCACTCATACACCGACAGCCTTAACAACCTTAATGTGTCATTACAAGAGCACAGCCATGTGAGTGAACACGGCGAATCTGACTGCAGTAAATGTGAAAGATATGAATAAAAATGATGTTTATTCAGCCGGCTCACATACCCGTATTTTCTTTCTGTTTTCGGTCGAAGTCCACAGTGGGCGATTGTCGAGTGCGCGCGCGATCATTGGTAATAAGCAACAGTGGAGACTCAGCCTGTCAGCCGATGACGGTGCTGTGTGGTGTTCTGAGAATATCAGCTCAAATGGATAGTTCGGATAGTTCATCCGAATCAGATGTTGAACACACAGAGGTGGTTTGATCGCGCGCGCGTTGAGACTGATATATCAGGCCATGTATCACACTCAGATAGTGGCGTAAGTCTCCCCGTCTTGGTGAACGTGTGTTCCATCCATATATAAGGCGCTCCGGATTATAAGGCGCACTGTCGTTTTTTTAGAAAATTAAAGGCTTTTAAGTGCGCCTTATAGTGCGGAAAATACGGTAATTCACAGTGTTTTGACTTGCACCCAATAATCCAACGGGATGGTTTTGTCCGAGAATATGCCGTTTTTTTATTACAAATAAAAATAAAATACAAACAAAAGATGCAATGAGATGCAAAATTTAATTGCAAGACAATGTCAGCACAAGAGCAGCGTGTCAGGCAGGTGTTTGAGCGGGCGAGGTCAAGAGCGGTCTCTCTGCGGCCTGCTCTCCCCCTGTCATGCGCAGGTGGCATCTCTTCTATCCAGGTTGGGTGACACCAGTTACCACCTAAAGGGGGTGCACCCTCACAAAATACACAAAAAAACTTTTTTTCTTTTTCTCCCTTTTTTCCCTTGCATGTTTGAGGCTGTAGCTGTATTTGTATGGATATTGGAGTCATCGAGAATTAAAAATAATATATATATATATATATGTGTATTGTTAATGAAGTGATACCGGCGAGACAGTGAGTGATCTTCACATTATATTAGGCTACTGTCACTTTAAGAGCAAACGCACAGATCCTATATACTGAAGCGCATCTGATTAACCCTTTACGGTCACTGAAGTCATAAACGACTGTTATAACTGCGTTGCTCCTAGTGTCTGACTGCGACTTCACGTGTGTGTGTGTGTGTGTGTGTGTGTGTGTTTTAGTTTACCCGACACACGGATACTCTGCAAATAACAGCTACGGCGGCCAGTCCTGGTACAGCTACCCGTCCAACGGCTACTCGAGCTCCTATCCCACATACTGGAGTACCGGCAGCGGGGCGACCGGCCAATCACAGCT
>JARWKJ010000006.1:257381-277381 GCA_029959095.1 Rhinichthys osculus | reverse complement strand
CTTTGAGCTCCACTTTTCAAGGCTCAGCTGGGCAGCAATGCTTCACTTTTGGGCAAAGCTGAAGCTGCTTCACTTAATAGAGAGCAATGCGTGACTCGCTGCTCTCCCCCACGGCTTCCTCGCGCTGTGTAATGCTGACCAGCGCTGACGCCATTCATGGTGAATACCCTTACACGTTAAAAGGATGATACGACAAATATTTCGCTTTCCTTGGAAACGGCAACCTTTTCACGAATATACATGACTTGACTTCAGAGACAGACGCAGGTAATCGCACGCGCTCAGGCGATCTCATTCACTGTCTGTTTAGGCTTAAGTCCAAATCCACGAAGCCTCTGTACAAATCACCATGTTAAACAGTCTTGTTATCATTATTAGCTTATTTAACATTCAATACACATGGTACGAACTACGAAGGGTGGCCTTATGAAAAAAGAAAACGCGGTTTGGCGGTTGCTGCGGTTACTTGCATTCCTCTGCGGATGGCCTGTCAGTAGCGCGGTACTGCAATATTGCGGTTATCGCGACAGCCCTAGTGTATATGACTTTTTTTCTTTCAGACCTATACAATCAGAGTTATATAAAAAAATGTCTTGGCTTTTCCAAGCTTTATAATGACAGTGAATGGCTGTTTCTGTTTTGAAGTCCATAAAAGTGCATCTGTCCATCATAAAAGTGCATCTGTCCGTCATAAAAGTGCATCTATCCATCATAAAAGTGCATCTATCCGTCATAAAAGTGCATCTGTCCGTCATAAAAGTGCATCTGTCCGTCATAAAAGTGCATCTGTCCGTCATAAAAGTGCATCTGTCCGTCATAAAAGTGCATCTGTCCGTCATAAAAGTGCATCTGTCCGTCATAAAAGTGCATCTGTCCGTCATAAAAGTGCATCTGTCCATCATAAAAGTGCATCTGTTCATCATAAAAGTGCATCTGTCCATCATAAAAGTGCATCTGTCCATCATAAAAGTGCATCCGTCCATCATAAAAGTGCATCTATCCATCATAAAAGTGCATCTATCCATCATAAAAGTGCATCTGTCCATCATAAAAGTGCATCTATCCATCATAAAAGTGCATCTATCATCATAAAAGTGCATCTGTCCATCATAAAAGTGCATCTGTCCATCATAAAAGTGCATCTGTTCATCATAAAAGTGCATCTATCGTTCATAAAAGTGCATCTATCCATCATAAAAGTGCATCTGTTCATCATAAAAGTGCATCTATCCATCATAAAAGTGCATCTATCCATCATAAAAGTGCATCTGTCCATCATAAAAGTGCATCTATCATCATAAAAGTGCATCTATCCATCATAAAAGTGCATCTGTCCATCATAAAAGTGCATCTGTTCATCATAAAAGTGCATCTGTCCATCATAAAAGTGCATCTGTCCATCATAAAAGTGCATCTGTCCATCATAAAAGTGCATCTGTCCATCATAAAAGTGCATCTATCCATCATAAAAGTGCATCTGTCCATCATAAAAGTGCATCTGTCCATCATAAAAGTGCATCTGTCCATCATAAAAGTGCATCTGTCCATCATAAAAGTGCATCTATCCATCATAAAAGTGCATCTGTTCATCATAAAAGTGCATCTATCCATCATAAAAGTGCATCTATCCATCATAAAAGTGCATCTGTCCATCATAAAAGTGCATCTATCATCATAAAAGTGCATCTATCCATCATAAAAGTGCATCTGTCCATCATAAAAGTGCATCTGTTCATCATAAAAGTGCATCTGTCCATCATAAAAGTGCATCCGTCCATCATAAAAGTGCATCTGTCCATCATAAAAGTGCATCTGTCCATCATAAAAGTGCATCTGTTCATCATAAAAGTGCATCTGTCCATCATAAAAGTGCATCTGTCCATCATAAAAGTGCATCTGTCCATCATAAAAGTGCATCTGTCCATCATAAAAGTGCATCTATCCATCATAAAAGTGCATCTGTCCATCGTGCATCTGTCCATCATAAAAGTGCATCTGTCCATCATAAAAGTGCATCTGTCCATCATAAAAGTGCATCTATCCATCATAAAAGTGCATCTGTCCATCATAAAAGTGCATCTATCCATCATAAAAGTGCATCTATCCATCATAAAAGTGCATCCGTCCATCATAAAAGTGCATCTATCCATCATAAAAGTGCATCTGTCCATCATAAAAGTGCATATATCATCATAAAAGTGCATCTATCCATCATAAAAGTGCATCTGTCCATCATAAGTGCATCTGTTCATCATAAAAGTGCATCTGTCCATCATAAAAGTGCATCCGTCCATCATAAAAGTGCATCTGTCCATCATAAAAGTGCATCTGTTCATCATAAAAGTGCATCTGTCCATCATAAAAGTGCATCTGTCCATCATAAAAGTGCATCTATCCATCATAAAAGTGCATCTGTCCATCATAAAAGTGCATCTGTCCATCATAAAAGTGCATCTGACATCATAAAAGTGCATCTGTCCATCATAAAAGTGCATCTGTCCATCATAAAAGTGCATCTGTCCATCATAAAACATCTACATGCTGAATACATGTCATGTGACGCACCTGGACGGCGTGACAATGTGTCTCATGCACCAGGACGTCTTGTTGCCGCCCAGGTACGAGTTTCTCTGAGTGTCTTCATACGCCACGCCGACGCGAAACTCTGTGTCTTCGTCCACCTCAATCTCCCAGTAATACTGACCTCTGATGGGCACCAGGTCTCCCAGGACCGCTACACACCTGCAACACACACACACACACGTCATGAGCTGCACTGGCCGCATCACACACACACACACACGTCATGAGTGTGAACGACCTGGCGAAGGTGCTGTCGCTGAAGGTCATGTGACTGAGAGGAAGATCTTCATCCAGGTAGAACATGGTGAGGCCGTCAGCCGACAGAGACAGACTGGGATGAGCTGTGTCTTCCAGCAGGTGGAAACACGTGCCTGCACACACACACACACACACACACACACCCACGTCACAGCTCAGTTGATCTCACACACAAACACACACGTCACAGCTCAGTTTGTCTCTCTCACACACACACACGTCACAACTCAGTTTGTCTCTCTCACACACACGTCACAGCTCAGTTTGTCTCTCTCACACACACACACACGTCACAGCTCAGTTTGTCTCTCTCTCACACACACGTCACAGCTCATGTTTGTCTCTCTCACACACACACACGTCACAGCTCAGTTGGTCTCTCACACACACACACGTCACAGCTCAGTTTGTCTCTCTCACACACACACACACGTCACAGCTCAGTTGGTCTCTCACACACACGCATCACAGCTCAGTTGATCACACACACACACCTGCGGTGGAGATGTCCACAGGTTCGCTCCGGTCACTCGGGCCGCCGGTGTTCACGGCTCTGACGCTGATGATGTAGTGTTTCCAGGGCTGGAGCTGAACCAGACACTCACAGGATGGGATCGCCACCACCGACCTGCCGGAGAAACCGCTGCCTTAGGGTAACATCAACCCAAACCCAACCCTAACCCTGCCGGAGAAACAGCTGCCTTAGGGTAACATCAACCCAAAACCAACCCTAACCCTGCCGGAGAAACAGCTGCCTTAGGGTAACATCAACCCAATCCTGTCAGAGAAACAGCTGCCTTAGGGTAACATCAACCCAAACCTAACCCAACCCTGTCAGAGAAACAGCTGCCTTAGGGTAACATCAACCCAATCCTGTCAGAGAAACAGCTGCCTTAGGGTAACATCAACCCAAACCCAACCCAACCCTGTCAGAGAAACAGCTGCCTTAGGGTAACATCAACCCAACCCTGTCAGAGAAACAGCTGCCTTAGGGTAACATCAACCCAAACCCAACCCAACCCTGTCAGAGAAACAGCTGCCTTAGGGTAACATCAACCCAACCCTGTCAGAGAAACAGCTGCCTTAGGGTAACATCAACCCAACTCTGTCAGAGAAACAGCTGCCTTAGGGTAACATCAACCCAAACCCAACCCAACCCTGTCAGAGAAACAGCTGCCTTAGGGTAACATCAACCCAACCCTGTCAGAGAAACAGCTGCCTTAGGGTAACATCAACCCAAACGTAACCCAACCCTGTCAGAGAAACAGCTGCCTTAGGGTAACGTCAACCCAACCCTGTCAGAGAAACAGCTGCCTTAGGGTAACATCAACCCAAACCTAACCCAACCCTGTCAGAGAAACAGCTGCCTTAGGGTAACATAAACCCAAACCTAACCCAACCCTGCCGGAGAAACAGCTGCCTTAGGGTAACATCAACCCAATCCTGTCAGAGAAACAGCTGCCTTAGGGTAACATCAACCCAAACCTAACCCAACCCTGTCAGAGAAACAGCTGCCTTAGGGTAACATCAACCCAATCCTGTCAGAGAAACAGCTGCATTAGGGTAACATCAACCCAAACCCTGTCAGAGAAACAGCTGCCTTAGGGTAACATCAACCCAAACCCAACCCAACCCTGTCAGAGAAACAGCTGCATTAGGGTAACATCAACCCAACCCTGTCAGAGAAACAGCTGCCTTAGGGTAACATCAACCCAACTCTGTCAGAGAAACAGCTGCCTTAGGGTAACATCAACCCAAACCCAACCCAACCCTGTCAGAGAAACAGCTGCCTTAGGGTAACATCAACCCAACCCTGTCAGAGAAACAGCTGCCTTAGGGTAACATCAACCCAACCCTGTCAGAGAAACAGCTGCCTTAGGGTAACGTCAACCCAACCCTGTCAGAGAAACAGCTGCCTTAGGGTAACATCAACCCAAACCTAACCCAACCCTGTCAGAGAAACAGCTGCCTTAGGGTAACATAAACCCAACCCTGTCAGAGAAACAGCTGCATTAGGGTAACATCAACCCAATCCTGTCAGAGAAACAGCTGCATTAGGGTAACATCAACCCAAACCCTGTCAGAGAAACAGCTGCCTTAGGGTAACATCAACCCAAACCCAACCCAACCCTGTCAGAGAAACAGCTGCATTAGGGTAACATCAACCCAACCCTGTCAGAGAAACAGCTGCCTTAGGGCAACATCAACCCAACTCTGTCAGAGAAACAGCTGCCTTAGGGTAACATCAACCCAAACCCAACCCAACCCTGTCAGAGAAACAGCTGCCTTAGGGTAACATCAACCCAACCCTGTCAGAGAAACAGCTGCCTTAGGGTAACATCAACCCAACCCTGTCAGAGAAACAGCTGCCTTAGGGTAACATCAACCCAAACGTAACCCAACCCTGTCAGAGAAACAGCTGCCTTAGGGTAACGTCAACCCAACCCTGTCAGAGAAACAGCTGCCTTAGGGTAACATCAACCCAAACCCAACCCTAACCCTGCCGGAGAAACAGCTGCCTTAGGGTAACATCAACCCAACCCTGTCAGAGAAACAGCTGCCTTAGGGTAACATCAACCCAATCCTGTCAGAGAAACAGCTGCCTTAGGGTAACATCAACCCAAACCTAACCCAACCCTGTCAGAGAAACAGCTGCCTTAGGGTAACATCAACCCAACCCTGTCAGAGAAACAGCTGCCTTAGGGTAACATCAACCCAAACCCAACCCAACCCTGTCAGAGAAACAGCTGCCTTAGGGTAACATCAACCCAACCCTGTCAGAGAAACAGCTGCCTTAGGGTAACATCAACCCAAACCTAACCCTACCCTGTCAGAGAAACAGCTGCCTTAGGGTAACATCAACCCAAACCTAACCCAACCCTGTCAGAGAAACAGCTGCCTTAGGGTAACATCAACCCAAACCCAACCCTAACCCTGCCGGAGAAACAGCTGCCTTAGGGTAACATCAACCCAATCCTGTCAGAGAAACAGCTGCCTTAGGGTAACATCAACCCAATCCTGTCAGAGAAACAGCTGCCTTAGGCCCCATCCACACTACTGCGTTTTAGTTTAGAAACGGATAATTAAAACGAATACGATCTCCGTCCACACCAGCGTTTTAGCTGCATATTAGAATTGATCTCCGTCCACATTAAAACGACTGAAAACGCGGATCACGTGACCTTTCACCAACACTGGGCATGCGCGTGCAAACACAACTTCATTGATAAAATTATCCCAGCATGCTCTGGGTTAACCCCAAACCGACGCTCCATGTACGGTCAACGCCGCGCTGCACACGGGAATTGTCACAGACCGCTGGAATAATAGCTTGACTCCGGCGCATGTAGGCAGTTATAGCGCTGTCAAATGCAGAATTTACTTGTACAACAGCGGCTAGCAAAGATATACGCCATGACTGATGACACCCAAACACAGAGCCGAGCGTGAGCCTCTACTACGTCATCGTTTCTAAAGTCCTCCGTCTTGACCCGTCTACACTAAAACGCCCTCCGGAGATTCAAAACGAAAAACGGTTCGGCAGCGTTTCTAAACTTCTCTGTTTTGGGTCTCCGTTTTTGCCGTTTTAGTGTGGACGGGAGGAGCAAACGTAGCAAAAGGTTTCCGTTTTTAAACGAAGACGCAGTAGTGTGGACGGGGCCTTAGTGTAACATCAAACCCAACCCAAACCCAACTCAAACCCAACCCAAACCTGACCTAGAAAAGAGACAATGACTTGAGGATGTAAAAAAGATGTTCCAGTAATAGTCCTTTTCTTAAACATATCCGTTGTGACCGGAAGTGAGCAACCCTAGTGTTAAACCTTGCACTGGGATATTTTTGGGGGTCTATTTCTGTACCCGTTCTCATACCTAAACCTACCCTTGGTACTTTGTGGTTCGTTTCAATTTAACCCCACACCTACCCTCACCCTAAACTTACCCATTCTATCTAAGCCTGTACCAATCCTCACCCTAAACTAGCCATGGTAGACAACTAGTCAAGACAACTTAGTCAACTAGTCTTTTTAACTCCTGGATTTGACATGGCTGGATCAATTTAGATTTAGATTGTGTGTGTGTCACTGACTCCGTCACAGTGTTGCTGCTGTCGGTGTCGCTCTCTCTGAACTCCAGTGTATATGATTCCACAGGGTTTGTGTTTCCAGAGTCCCAGCGGATCAGCGCCGCGTCCAGGCTGCTCACACACTGCCGGGGCCTGATGACGGGAGGAGAGGGAACTGCACACACACACACACACACGCTGTCACTCGCGGTCAGAGCAGCAGGACAGTTACACACACACACACACACAGCTGCAACCACACACACGTACCCGTCATGTACACGGCTCTCTCGCTGGCAGGGCTGATGCCGGTGGTGTTGGTGGCCGTGACCCACAGCTCGTACTGGGCGTTCGGGAGCAGATCAGACACTGTGCAGTGAGTCTCCTTCACCTTCAGCTGAGACACTGACAAACACACACACACACACACACACACACACATTTATGCATTTGGCAGACGCTTTTATCCAAAGCGACTTGCATTGCATCTCAAGGTACACATTTTAACATTCTTATCAGTTCTTGCTTTCCCTGGGAATCGAACCCAGTTGCAAGCGCCAACGCTCTACTGTTTGAGCTACAGGAAAGTACACACTAATGCACAACTACACTAATACACAACCACAGCTGCAGTGTGTCAGCAGTCCACTGGTCAAATCACAAACAAATACCAACCCTGAACCCTGACCTCAGTCTAGTATTGGCAGAACATCCTGATGGACTGAGCTTTACTGGATCAGATCCATCGTGATCTTTTACCCCTTTTCCACCAAAGCATTTTGAGAGCCGGTTCAGAGCCTACTCGAGAACCAGTTCTTTGTGTTTCGACAGCCAATGAACCGGTTCTCGGCCAGGAAAATTGGTTCCAAAGCGGCACCAACTCTTTGCTGGACTAGAACCATTCTTTTACCTTGCATGCTTACGTCGGGGGCTGGGGGCGGGTTACTGTGACCAACAACACGATGGGAATGGGAAAACTAAGACGTATGGCGACGTACACAGTGACGTAACGACGGCGTTCGCTGGGCTCTCTAGTCAGTGGAAAAACAAACAGGTTCTGAGAAGGTTCGCAAGTTGAACCAACTTTGAACCAGCACCAGTTCCGAACCAGTTCTTTTTTGGTGGAAACGAGGTATTTCTGAAGTCTGATCATTTCTCCACAGGTGACCAGTGATGTGGTGTGCGGTTATGAAGTGGTTTGGGTAATAATGGCGTGTGTTTACCGTCCTGCAGCGGCTCCATGGGGCAGTCGTCCGAGATCAGGCGCCAGTAAAGCTCGTAGAACTCCACGGTGTCGTCGGAGAACAGACTCCAGCACACGTGCAGCGACGTGTCCGTGGCCGAGTTACAGATCTGGGGGTTCATGACCGGAGCTGATGGAGCTGGACACACACACACACACAGGGTTATGTCCTACAGTATCCTGTGGATCAAAAATATATTCATTTTTGTTCCGAAGATGAACGAAGTTCTTATGTGTTTGGAACGACATGAGTAATTCATGACAGAATTTTCTTGTTTGGGTGAACTATCCCTTTAAGTGAGTGTATGTTTTTAAGCACAATTTGGACATTTTATTTGCATCTTGTTGTTTCCATCCAGCCTTTCTTATACTAAAATTGGCATAAAAAATCTACATGGAATCCCAGCAAATATAAAAGAGCAGTAATGGTGTCTGACCTGGAAGCACGTTTATGGAGTCCATCATCTGTCGGACATCGGACAGATCAGTCGTCGGAACATCAAAGTCCAGAGACACTCCCAGCTTCAGATCCACTTCCTTACTGGAAAACTGCTCAACTCTGATTGGACAGATAATTCCAGATTGCTTTACTCATCATGTCTGTGTTAACTGTGATGGTCAGGCACATCACTTATCGCCCACTGTCATTCCAGATGTAGGACGTGCACTTTGAAAGCTCAAAATACGAACTGTTGACATTCATATCTAACGTAGTAATGAATGTCAAGCCTCAAATGTTCCTGGTTTGCACGTGACCAACCGTGGCGCGGCAGGTTTGAATATGACGACTTAAGTTTCAGTCTGTTCAGTTCAACGTTAACATCCACTCGTTGTGTGGAAAAGAGCCAGATGAACATTCTGCTACACTTCTCCTTTTGTGAAGGCAATGCAGAAATGTTTTATCGCTTTCCACTTTGTTATAATACCACTAACAGTTGACCGTGGAATATTTAGTAATGAGGAAACTTCCCGAATGGACGTATTGCACAGGTGGAACCGATCACGGTCCCACGCTTGAGTTCACTGAGCTCCCGAGAGCGACCCGATCTTTCACAGGTGTGTGTAGAAGCGTCTGCATGCCTAGTGCTGGATTTATACACCTGTGGCCATGGAAGTGATTGGAACACCTGAATTCAATAATACTTATTTGATACAATACTTTTGGCAATATAGTGTAGGTGCAAAGGTATAGGCTACTATGCTACTGTTTACTGTTAACATGTCGAAACAAATGCTGATTTTTGGTGTTATTCTTTTTCTTATCTCTGTTAAGCATCAATAAAAAGAGTTTAACTAAATATCTTTTGTATTCTGCAGAAGAAAGAAGGAAAGTCACACTGGTTTGAAACCACATGAACTTGAGTAACTGATGACAGAATGATTATTAGACACGCCACACACTGCATCCACTTACCTCTTCATGATTGGCATGACAGCCTGTCAATCAGAGAGAGAGGGCGGGTCAGAAACTATTGATTATGTGGTTCTGTAATAACCGTGATGATCAGTGCTGATCTCTGACCTGCAGGAAGGCGCGCTGGTCTCGCTGCCGGTGGACGCGCTGCGCGCTCTCGATCAGCTGTTTGGACGTGTCCAAGGTTCGCCCGCAGCGCAGAAGCTCGCCGTACAGACGCTCCAGCGCGCGGTTCTTCTGCTCGTCCAGCGCCGCCGCTCGCGTCTCGTGTCTCTGCGCCAGCGTCTGCAGGACCTCGTTATAATGCTGCTCCAGGTTCTGCTCCTGACGCCCGAAGTTCTCCTGAAAACACACAAGTTGCTAGCCTGGTTAAAACCAGAGCATTCTCAGTTGTAACTGGCAAAGCGTCATAGACAAATCCTTTCCAGGAGGGGCGACACCAACGGAGTCGCGGATAGACCTAAACCCAATCAGACCGATGAAGGAGATGACGTATGCAGAGCGGCGGAGACACATCTCCGAGTGTTGTTCTTTGCTCGGTTTTTAACTAAAAGGAAACGTTCAAATGGCTTAAAACAGACGCGATAGCTGATTGGAACGAGTGATGTTCGACGGCGGCATCCATCTTTGTAATGTAGGCTACAAAATCTGCTTCAAAACCCCAGCGCTGTCGTCATCGTGTAAAGCCCGCCCACACGCTTCTGATTGGTGCCGCGATTTCGGCGGATTGGAAATGGGCTTGAATGAGCTCTTCGCCAGACTAACTTTCAGAGCAAATCTAAATTTGCCGGAAGTTGTCTGGGTTTTCCCAGGCTAACAAGTTGCGATTTATAAAAACAAACTTGACGGAAAAAACTGAGCGACTGAGTCTGGTTTCTCCCAAGGGTTTTTTCTCCATTCTGTCACCTTTGGCTTTTGTCTTGCTTAGTTGGGCACATTTAGTTTAATATCCAGCAATATTATTGATCTCCTGCACTGACAGCATTATATGAGAACTGAACTGAGCTGGACGATGACATCACGGTTTTCTCCAGAGTCGCTATATATATATAAATGAACTAAATTAATAACTTTTTTACAACAGAAATGATCCATCACTGAACTGGCTTAAGCTGGACTGTGACGCTATTCTCTTCTAGAAACAAACTGTTGCATTATTGTCCTGTTATCTCTGTAAAGCTGCTGTGAAACACTCTGTGCTGTTAAAAGCGCTGTTGAAATAAAGCTGACTGGACTCGACGCACAGCATCAAACCGCCCGAATGTGTGTGTGTGTGTGTGCGGAACATGACGCACCTCCACCGTGATGAAGATCTCCTCCAGGTTACTGGCGAAGTTCTCCATCTCCACGATCTTCTGGCTCAGCTTACCCCTGCTGTGGGACAGCTCCTCCTGGAAGAGCACACGGTCTCGTCACACACACCTGCACAGGTATGAAGTGTGTGTGGCTGGTTTTCACCTTGATCTGCTGCGCAGCGGGGCCGAGCGTGAGGCGTGTGTGACGCACGTGCGCCGCGGCGCCGGTGTGTGTGAGGACGCGGCAGTGAGAGCAGAAGGCATCAGGTGTGTGTGAGTCCTGCACCATCACAAACTCTTCCTCATCAGCCTCGTCTTCCTCACTCAGCTCCTCGGCGATCACACACAGACTCCGCGCGTCAAACGCCTCCATCCTGAGCGAGCGAACACACACTTCATGCTCACATTCATACACTCACTTTCAGTTCAATTACAATTTAATTCAAATGAGCTTTATTAGCATGACTGGGTATCACATTGTGGCCAAAGTATTATTAACATATTATATAAATAAAACAAACAAACAAAACATATCATATATATATATATATATCTTATAACATATCTTCCGCTGAATGTTAATTTGATGTTAATTTGTTGTTTATATTTTATTTTTCATCTGTGTGTGTGTGTACACATTACAAGTAACGCGAGTTTACATAAGCCGGTTACTTTTTTCAAGTAACTAGTACAAGTAACGCATTGCTTTTAAATTCACAGCAAAATATCTGAGTAACTTTTTCAAATGAGTAACGCAGGTTACCTTAAATGTGAACATGCATTTACTCATCTCTCTCGCACAAAAACAGATTCATATTCCTCAAATGAATATAAAAAGACAGTGAAATGCAAACTCAGAATATTATGCAAACCAGCAACAACTAATGTTATGTTACATTACACAAATATACTTCATGCATTAATCTCACTTTAAGCCGCGATGTCTTTGCTGTTGACCTTCAATGATCCAGTTCCAGTCCCGAAATGACGCAGAAAAGTCTCTCTCACTCTCACACACACACACACACACACTCTCTCACTCACACACACACACACACACACTCTCTCTCTCACACACACACACTCTTTCTCACACACACACACACACTCTCTCACTCACACACACACTCTCACACACACACACACACACACACTCTCTCACTCTCACACACACACACACACTCTCTCTCACTCACACACACACACACACACACTCTCTCTCTCTCTCTCTCTCTCTCTCTCTCTCTCTCTCTCTCTCTCTCTCTCTCTCTACACACACACAGAAATAAACTTCACAGTCTACCACACACACTCAGACACATATCGTTCTCTCACACACATACACACACTCTCTCGGATATACTCTCTCTCTCTCACACACGACATTGGCAGCCATAAACAAGCCTAACAATAACAGCTTTCTTGCATTAATCTGAAATCGTCAGAGTAATAAAAGCGTCGAGAAGTACCTGCTGTCTCTCGGTGTGTGTGTTCGGTGTGTTTCAGCTCGGTGTGTGTGTGTGTGTGTTTCAGCTCAGAACAGATAAATATAGACTGACGTGTCGAATATCAGCAGGAGCTCAAACCCCTCGCGATATGAATCTCTGTTCACTGAACACACACTCACTGCCGCCGCGACACATCCATCATCATCATATAATAATGACGCCGGGCTTTAAATTATTCATCACTGCATAAAATGAAAACTTAGATGTAATGTTTATATCTTAATCAAATATATTTATATTATAAAACGACAAAATAGACTGTATTAGACTTTAATTTTGACACATTCAATTTATGTTCTAATATTTACGAAAGAATGTGAACCTGACAAATGCTCATTACACTGTTATTCGGATCAATCTGGCAAAACTTGTGAAATTAGTTTTGTCAAATTGTTCCATTTATTTTTACCTATAAAGGCTTTACAGGAAATTTAAGAAAGTATCATTTCTCGTTATTGAATATGAATTGTTACAGAATGAGTGTGAATCAGCAGGTCTATAATCTCATATAAACATCAGCAAGGCTTTCATCAGACACAGAAATATAGTTTAAAGACACACATTTGCCTCAGTCTGTTTTCAGAATGCTATCTTTTGTTTTATGTATTTCTATATTGTTTTGGATTTCTGTGTGTTTATCGTTATAATGTTCAAGATGAAATGATGACGTGTGTGGGGTTCCACAGGGCTCTATACTGGGACCAACTTTATTTGCCCTTTATATGCTCCCTCTAGGTTTGATTTTTGAGAAATTTGGGATTCAGTATCATCTGTATGCGGATGATTCTCAGATTTATTTACCACTGAAATATGGCCATAATTGTGCCATTCAGTCTCTTCATGCATGTTTGGCCGAAGTTAAGTAAATTCTTACAAAAGTCATGATAAATTTTCTACATGTAATTTTGGAAAGACTCCGGGTGCCCATACTTATGAACATATCCGAGTTAATGTGAACTACGATCATAACAAATCAACTGCTCCTACGTATAAAATGCCAATATCAAAACTAAAAAATGTGTGTGTCTTACAACCTTGGGTCATAAAACAACTACTTAGTTTTCTAATTTTGTATGATTATTTTTTACTTAATGAAACCTCTATTATGTTACTTTCAATTGAGATTGTGTCTAAAAACACAATTCCCAAATGTTCTGGAGACCAAAGACGACTAATTATTATGTTACTCTTACTATCTGGAAATATACAACCAAACCCTGGCCCAGAGGTTCAAACCCCAACTGACTTTAAGTTCTTATCTGGCCTTAAAATAATTCATCTTAATGTGCGCAGTCTTCTACCTAAAATTGACCAAGTTCGAATCTGGGTAAGGTCAACAGGAGCAGATATAGTTGTTATTTCTGAAACATGGCTAAACTGGTCTATATCTCACAATGATGTTTGCATGAATGGCTTTCAAATCTATCGTGTTGATCGACTTGCTAAAGGTGGGGGAATTGCCATTTATGTAGACACATCTCTCCATGTAGATTTGTTACAAGCTGAATCTCTCTGTAAACAATTTGAACTTTTAATGCTAAAGGTTGAAATTGCCAAGGGTTTACATGTAAATGTTGTGGGATGTTATAGGCCTCCTTCTGCCACCTCTAACGCACTCCAATTGTTAAAGGATTTTCTATTTAAGCTCGATTCAGATGAAACTATACTAATTGGAGATTTAAACTGGGACTGGCTTAGCCCAAATTCTGATGATTTCAAAATTGTATGTGATCAATTAAATCTAACACAATTAATTGCATCCCCTACTCGTCCAAATAATAAGTGTCTCTCAAAGTCAACATTGATTGATCTGATCTTAACAAATGCCCCACATAAATACTGTTCAACCGGGGTGTTTTGTAATGATCTGAGTGACCACTGTATTGTAGCCACTGTTAGAAATACCAAAATGGATAAAAGAAAACCACGAGTCATTATAAAAAGAGATTTAAAACATTTCAATGAACAGGCATTTTACCATGACCTTTCTAAGTGCCAATGGAACAGAATTGACCTCATTCCAGATGTAGAAACAGCCTGGTCATTTTTCTATGAGTGTTACATGGCTATTGTTAATAAACACGCTCCTTTTAAGAAATTTAGAGTTAAAGGTAGAGATAATCCTTGGTTTACTCCAGATTTGGCAAATGCTTTACATGAGAGGAACTTAGCGTGGACGAAAGCAAGAAAAACTGGTTTAAAATGCGATTGGGATAATTTCAGAAAATTAAGAAATAAAAGTTCCTCCCAAATTAAAAATGCCAAGTCTAAATTCTACTTGTCAACTACAACTGATAGTCTTAATGACCCTAAAAGATTTTGGAAAACAATAAAATCTCTCACTGCAGAAAATAACTCACAGGTCTTGCCAAATTACATTGTCTATAACTCATCAAATATTTATGACAAAGTTGAAATGGTAAATTGCTTCAACCAACATTTTATTTTATCTACACCCTCCATAAATTTAAGCAACACTGGGACTGTTCCGGAACAACCCTCTGATGCATCAACATTTAGTTTCCAGCCTTTTACTTTGTGTCAAGTCCGCAAAGCACTACAATCATTGGATCCACGTTAACCACAAGGACCTGACCTAATTGATCCGTATTTTTTAAAAATTGCAGCTGATTTAATAGCAAAACCGTTGACTGATATTTTTAACTTAAGTTTGACCACTATGCACATTCCCAAAATTTGGAAATCAGCTTTTGTCACACCATTATTCAAAGGTGGTGATCCAAAAATTGTTAATAACTATAGGCCAATTTCAAAACTTTGCATTTTATCAAAAATTTTGGAATCTTTAATAAATGAACAGTTGAAAGAATTTTTGTATTCCAATAACATTTTATGCAAATTCCAGTCAGGCTTTAGGAAAGGTCATAGTACCATAACAGCAACATTGAAGGTGATTAACGATATCTCAACAGCTCTTGACAATAAGTAACATTGTGCAGCGCTTTTTATTGATTTGTCAAAAGCCTTTGACTCTGTAAACCACAGTTTACTCAAAGAGAGACTGATCCATATTTGATTATCTAAAAAGGCAGTTGGATGGATCTGTAATTATCTTACTGATAGGTCCCAATGTGTTAAATCAGAAAATAGCTGTTCTAATATTCTTTCCTTAACTAAAGGAGTGCCCCAAGGCTCTGTTTTGGGGCCACTTTTATTTACTATCTATGTGAACAATGTTGGCCAGGATCTTGTGGACACCAATTACCATTTTTATGCTGATGATATGGTTATCTACAGCAGCTTTGCAAAAACTCTTAGTGCCTGTGTCCCTACATTACAAAACGCTTTTAACAAAGTTCAGAATATGTTTCTACAACTGGATCTTGCTTTAAATGCAAATAAGAGCAAGTTGATGTTATTCACAAATGCAAAGAGCAATCTGCACATAAGTCCTCCAATTGTCACTCTTCAAGGGGCAGAAATTGAAAGAGTTAAATCTTTTAAGTATCTAGGTATCTTAATTGATGACAGTCTTAGTTTTAAAGGACATGTTGAACATTTGGTTAGGAAACTGAGAATGAAAATTGGCTTTTATTTTAGAAATAAGCTATGTTTTTCTTTCAATGCAAAAAAGAAACTTGTAGCTGCAACATTTACACCCATTCTGGATTATGGTGACCTCATTTATATGAATGCCCCGAACCAAGTATTGAAACTACTGGACTCTGTTTACCATGCCGCATTGAGGTTTATCACAAACTGTAAGCCTCGCACACACCACTGTGAACTTTACACACGTGTGGGCTGGACAGGACTGGAGAATCGTAGACTCAGTCAGTCATTGGTATATGTTTATTTATAAGGGTATTCTGCGTCTGCTCCCCTCATATCTGTGTGAATATATTCAACCAAAAGGGGCTGGACTGTATTCTTTACGCTCACAAGACTCACTGCTAATGTCTGTACCAAGTGTCCGCACAGAAGCGGGTAAGGTGGCATTTCACTATTCTGCCCCCACAACATGGAACAATTTACAAAAATTCTGGAAATTAAAGGAACTGGTTTCAATAGGCCAGTTTAAACTCTTGCTCAAAAGTTTGGAAATGAAATCTATGGTTTGTGAATGTTTTTAAATAGTCTTATGAAATTGTTATGAAATTGTCTGTAATGTACTGAATTGTTGTGGTCTGTGCCGCTGTCTTGGCCAGGACTCCCTTGAAAAAGAGATTAGTAATCTCAACGGGATTTTCCTGGTTAAATAAAGGTAAAAAAAAAAGAAAAAAAAAAGAAAAAAAAGGTTGGCTTGCGAATAACTTTCTCCAATTAAATGAGGATAAGACCGAGATGATTTTATTAGTAAATAAGGGCTGTGTGGATGATGACTGCCTGGGGTTGGTTCCCGGGAAGAAACTGTCTAGCGTGAGGAACCTTGGTGTCATTTTTTACTCCAAGGCTTAAATTTGACCGGCAAATCAATGCTGTCGTTAAGAATAGTTTTTTCCATCTTAGATCATTTTCTAAATCTATCCTTTCTTTTAACGATATGGAGAAGGTTGTTCATGCCTTTGTGTCATCTCGTTTGCATTATTGTAATGTGTTGTATCTGGGTGTGAGTCAGGCCTCTCTCTCCCGCTTGCAGCTCGTTCAGAACTCAGCTGCCAGGCTTTTAACGGGCACTAGAAGACAGAGCACATTACTCCGGTGTTAATTAAATTACATTGGTTACCCATACGTTACAGAATTCAATAGGCGTTGTTGTGTGTTTTTAAGTCTCTGCATGGCCTAGCACCTGAGTGTGTTACTGATTTAATCAGCCGCTGTCAATCCAGTAGATCTCTGCGCTCGAATGATCAATGGCTTCTCATGTAAAGGTGATCGGGCTTTCTCTGTCGCAGCTCCTCGGCTCTGGAATGACCTTCCTCTGTCTGTAAAAACTTGTCCTCCATTGGGTGTTTTTCAGAGTGCGCTTAAAACTTATTTGTTTTCTTTAGCATTTGATAATGCTTTGTAAGTTGTAAATGGACTGCATTTATATAGCGCTTTCACAGACCCAATGGCCACCAAAGCGCTTTACAATTTGCCTCACATTCACCCATTCACACACTCATTCATACACCGACGGGCGACGGCAGCCATGCAAGGCGCCATCCAGCTCGTCGGGAGCAGCTGGGGTTAGGTGTCTCTCACACACACACACACACACACACACACACACACACACAGCCGGGGTTAGGTGTCTTGCTCATGGACACCTCGACACTTGGTCAGGTGGAACCGAGGATTGAACCACCAACCTTCCGGTTTGTAGACAACCCAACAAAGTTGTGTACCGGTATGTCATATGTTTGCATTGTTTTGTCTTTGTTTTTATTTTCTCTTTTATACCTTCTGTACAGTGCTTTGGTTCCACTTGTGGTGTTGAAAGTGCTTTATAAATAAAGTTGAGTTGCAATATTATAATTACTTTGAACAAGTACATTTGATAACAACAGTGACTGTAACTGTAAGGTTTTCTGTTATTGTTACAGCAACTCTTGTTACTTCACACAATAGCGCATCGTAGATTTAGAAACTGAGCAGATATAAATATCGGAATATTGTCATAATCTAATTGGCAAAGAGTCACAAGAACGCTGGAATTCCCCCTGTCACGTGCCCGCGGGATGACGACAGCGGAAGTGCAGAACAACACTGAACACCATCGCGATGAGCGACGCGGACGCGGACAGCGCGCGGATGGACAGCTTGGACGGATGGGTCGCGATTAAACGCGACGCCTTCGAGGACACCGAGAGCCACAAGCTCAGGTTTATTGTGGAGTGGAACGAGATCGAGACCAAGTTCGCGGTGACGTGTCATAACCGGACGCTCCAGCGACGCGGCGACGCGAGCGGCAGCTGCGCGGGTCTGTTCTCTGGCACACAGCTGAGATACGTGCACGCGCACCTGAGCGCGGTCCGGGACGAGCTCGAGCCGCTGTTCCCCGAGCTGACGCGCTTCCGGGAGGCGAGCGTGTGGGACCTGCTGTTCTCCAACGCGCCGCCGTGCGATGCTGACGCGCAGTGCAGGCAGCTGGAGCGATACTTCAGCAACGCCGTGGACGCGTGCGGCCGCAGGATCGTGCTGGACGCGCTGTTCAGCGTCACTGAGGCAGACGAGCGCGAGTACTTCGAAAACCTGCAAGAGTTTAAATGCAAAGCGATGCGGGACGAGATTACGCGCGCCAAAGACGCGTTGCGCGCGGTGAGCAGAGACACTGACCCGGACTGAGTGCTGTTCTATTCTATTCTATTCTATTCTATTCTATTCTATTCTATTCTATTCTATTCTATTCTATTCCTGTTTTATTCGATTCTACTCTATTCTATTCCTGTTTTATTCTATTCTGTTCGATTCTATTCTATTCCTGTTTTATTCTATTCTATTCTATTCCTGTTTTATTCTATTCTATTCTATTCCTGTTTATTCTATTCTATTCCACTATTCTTTTATTTTATATACTAATTATATTATACTATATACTACTACTACTAATAATAATAACAATAACAATAATACGTTTAATTTATATAGCGCCTTTCCCAAGCTCAAGGACGCTTAACAATGACAGTATAACAAGCAGTTTACACATAGACAGTGCAAGTAATGAGCGATTGCAGTTGCAAATCACATTACATTTACAATACAAACATAAAACAGGGCAACAAACATTAATTACAGACAATATAGTGGGACATAATACTAGTTAATTCTATTCTATTCCACTATTCTGTTCTATCCTATTCTGTTTTGTTTCATTCTATTCTATTCCACCATTCTGTTCTATTATATTCCACTATTCTATTATGTTCTATTATACTATTTCATTCTATTCTATTCCACTATTCTGTTCTGTTCTATTCTATTCTATTCCACTATATTATGTTCTATTATACTATTTCATTCTATTCTATTCCACTATTCTGTTCTGTTCTATTACACTATTCTATTATGTACCATTCTTTTCTCTTATATTCTATTCTATTCCACTATTCTGTTCTATTCCATTCCTCTGTTCTGTTCTATTCTATTCTGTTTTGTTAAGCGACTTTGGGCTTGTGGAACGGTAGTATATAAATTTAACTTCTTCCTCTTCTTCTATTCTATTCTATTCTATTCTATTCTATTCTATTATTCTAGTCTACTATTATATTCTGTTCTATTCTACTTTTCTTTTCTATTCTATTTAATTTTTCTATTCTGTTTTATTCTCATTATTTTCTATTCTATTCTGTTCCATCTATTCCATCATTATATTCTGTTATTTTCTATTGTGTTCTATTCTATTGTACTATTCTGTTCTGTTCTATTCTATTTTTCTATTCTGTTCTATTCGAATTTTTTTCTATTCTATTCTGTACTATTCTTTTCTGATCTATTCCAATTCTATTCTATTCTATTCTATTCTATTCTATTCTACAATTTTGTTCTATTCTAATTCTATTCTGTTCCGATCTATTCCATCATTATATTCTGTTCTGTTCTGTTCTATTCTATTGTACTATTCTGTTCTGTTCTATTCTACTTTTCTATTCTATTTTATTTTTCCTATTCTGTTCTATTCTAATTATTTTCTATTCCATTCTTTACTATTCTTTTCTGATCTATTCCATTATTATATTCTGTTCTATTCT
>JARWKJ010000006.1:249881-252381 GCA_029959095.1 Rhinichthys osculus | reverse complement strand
AGCTGTCTCACTCCTGCAGGGCTCCAGTGCTCCACCAGAGGGAGCTGTCTCACTCCTGCAGGGCTCCAGTGCTCCACCAGAGGGAGCTGTCTCACTCCTGCAGGGCTCCAGTGCTCCACCAGAGGGAGCTGTCTCACTCCTGCAGGGCTTCAGTGCTCCACCAGAGGGAGCTGTCTCACTCCTGCAGGGCTCCAGTGCTCCACCAGAGGGAGCTGTCTCACTCCTGCAGGGCTCCAGTGCTCCACCAGAGGGAGCTGTCTCACTCCTGCAGGGCTCCAGTGCTCCACCAGAGGGAGCTGTCTCACTCCTGCAGGGCTCCAGTGCTCCACCAGAGGGAGCTGTCTCACTCCTGCAGGGCTCCAGTGCTCCACCAGAGGGAGCTGTCTCACTCCTGCAGGGCTCCAGTGCTCCACCAGAGGGAGCTGTCTCACTCCTGCAGGGCTCCAGTGTTCCACCAGAGGGAGCTGTCTCACTCCTGCAGGGCTCCAGTGTTCCACCAGAGGGAGCTGTCTCACTCCTGCAGGGCTTCAGTGCTCCACCAGAGGGAGCTGTCTCACTCCTGCAGGGCTCCAGTGCTCCACCAGAGGGAGCTGTCTCACTCCTGCAGGGCTCCAGTGCTCCACCAGAGGGAGCTGTCTCACTCCTGCAGGGCTCCAGTGCTCCACCAGAGGGAGCTGTCTCACTCCTGCAGGGCTCCAGTGCTCCACCAGAGGGAGCTGTCTCACTCCTGCAGGGCTTCAGTGCTCCACCAGAGGGAGCTGTCTCACTCCTGCAGGGCTCCAGTGTTCCACCAGAGGGAGCTGTCTCACTCCTGCAGGGCTCCAGTGTTCCACCAGAGGGAGCTGTCTCACTCCTGCAGGGCTCCAGTGCTCCACCAGAGGGAGCTGTCTCACTCCTGCAGGGCTCCAGTGCTCCACCAGAGGGAGCTGTCTCACTCCTGCAGGGCTTCAGTGCTCCACCAGAGGGAGCTGTCTCACTCCTGCAGGGCTTCAGAGTGCAGTTTCTCTATTTCTGTGTCTTGTCCGTTTATAGGGTCACTTTCACAGGGTTTTGTGCTGGTTACCATGGAGATGATGGTTTAACACATGTCAGATGACACACACCTGGTTGTTTACAGATGTGCATGTGTGTGTGTGTGTGCAGATGCGCAGCGGGGCCGAGTGTGTCAGTGAGCTGACTCTCGTGTGTGTGTGTGTGTGTGTGCAGATGCGCAGCGGGGCCGAGTGTGTCAGTGAGCTGGAACTCCAGTATTACGAGACACAGGTGGAACTTCACGACTGCAGGTTTGAGATCCTGAGGAACGAGGAGCTTCTGATACTGACGCAGATCCAGACCATACAGAGACAGATCACAGGTCTAACACACACACACACACACACACATCACAGGTCTAACACACACACACACACATCACAGGTCTAACACACACACACACACATCACAGGTCTAACACACACACACACACACACACATCACAGGTCTAACACACACACACACACACACACACACACACACACACACACACACACACACACACACACACACACACATCACAGGTCTAACACACACACACACACACACACACACATCACAGGTCTAACACACACACACACAGGGCCGTCGCTAGTGGGGTGAAAGGTGGTGACAATTATGCCCAGGGGGCCCCACAAAATCCAGCAGTTATACTATTTAGGCCCCTGTTGTATGAATAATTCTAATATTTATATTAGTTGTATGCCTGAGATTTAAATGAAAACCACAAAAACGTGCAATTTGGGTAAATATTTTTCCAAATATCTGCTTCTCTTACCTCCATAAAAATGGTTTAGTCCGACCTAAAGTATGTATTAATTATTCAGTCAGAGTCAGTGACAAACATCAGGAGGACCCAATAACATTGTGAGTCCCGCCCCAGCTCGTGAACAGAACCAATCAGAGTTGAGGCGGCAGCCTGAAGTTAACGATGAACTTGGTGGAAGAGCAGGAGACTGACTGACTGAAAAATGTCGAGGAAAAGAAAACAAATCAGGGAACCAGAAATGCCAGGAAAAGACGGAGAGGGAGGCAAGAAGAGTGGTTGTATCCCAGTCGATCAAGACGTTCTTAAAGACCGGTTATATATTGTTATTTCGCTGGGAATTAGAAAACTTCCGTCTACAGTCTGCCGTGTACAGTCATTTTTTATTATCGGTGCGCGCCGCAATCGGAGTTTTAAAAAAAAAATACACGAGTAACGACGCATTGCATTATGGATCTGACCTGCCGGCTGATGATATTTAAAACATCGAGAAAACACGAATACAACACACTGCACTTGGATGAATAAATGTATTCGCTTTATTTAATAATATTACCAGTTCCATATTATCTTTATTAAAAAATAAGACAATGAATGCTTTTATTTTTTTAATTAGACTGCATTCTTGTCAATTTTTTAAATGTTTACTTTTTGATTTATGAATTATAACAGACTCATGGGGAAAAAAAATTATTACTTTTT
>JARWKJ010000006.1:232381-247381 GCA_029959095.1 Rhinichthys osculus | reverse complement strand
TCGCCACACAAAGCATCCCATAATGAGTCACAGCAACAGTGCCGAGGATACTATGGGCTGACAGAGTTGCTATGGCAACCGTCCGGCTGTGGTCACGCTCGCTCATGTTCCCAGAATAGCTGGGTTTCAGTCACGTGATTATGATGACGCGCGGAATTCAGATGGAGGGCAGGGAGTGAAGAGCGCAATGGACGAGATGGAGGAAAGTCCGTACTGTACTACTTTACACGCTATTACAAGAGAAAGATGTAAACAAAAAATCGAACATATGTTGTACGTGATCCTTACGTTATGCAGAGGAGCGATTTTTCAACTGAATTGAACGATTTTCCTGCCATCGAGGCGGTAGATATCAGCATACCTCGTCTTACAGACATACTTTGACTTTACAAAGTTCGGAAACGTTACACGTTAACTTATACATTACACAAACATAGCCACTTAAGTTGTATTAACTCATCTTTGACGTAGTGATTACTGCACACACGGGCATTTTCCCATTCGGCTCCTCCCGACCGCAGACGTAGGTTTGCAAGCCGTTTTTCGGAGTTTTTTGGTCAATTTCTTGCATTTCCCCCCTTATGAACAACAACTTTTGGTACACGATAAAAACTCCTCGTGGTTTGATCGATTTAAGTAACCATAAACGACGCAAAACATAGGCATTTTGAGTTTGTTATAGTGCTTTCTAAATACAGCAAATCACTTCCTGCCCTCCATTTGCATTTCGCGCCATGGCAACGCAGTGGCGTGACGTCATATGAAAACAAGCTATATCCCTGCACGCATGACTGTGGCATTGTGGAGCATGAGTTAGTGATGCGTGTGCAGTTAGTGATGCGAGTGCAGTTAGTGATGCGAGTGCAGTTAGTGATGCGAGTGCAGTTAGTGTTAGTGATGCGTGTGCAGTTAGTGATGCGAGTGCAGTTAGTGATGCGTGTGCAGTTAGTGATGCGAGTGCAGTTAGTGATGCGTGTGCAGTTAGTGATGCGTGTGCAGTTAGTGATGCGAGTGCAGTTAGTGATGCGAGTGCAGTTAGTGATGCGTGTGCAGTTAGTGATGCGTGTGCAGTTAGTGATGCGTGTGCAGTTAGTGATGCGAGTGCAGTTAGTGATGCGAGTGCAGTTAGTGATGCGAGTGCAGTTAGTGATGCGTGTGCAGTTAGTGATGCGAGTGCAGTTAGTGTTAGTGATGCGTGTGCAGTTAGTGATGCGAGTGCAGTTAGTGATGCGAGTGCAGTTAGTGATGCGTGTGCAGTTAGTGATGCGAGTGCAGTTAGTGATGCGTGTGCAGTTAGTGATGCGTGTGCAGTTAGTGATGCGAGTGCAGTTAGTGATGCGAGTGCAGTTAGTGATGCGTGTGCAGTTAGTGATGCGTGTGCAGTTAGTGATGCGTGTGCAGTTAGTGATGCGAGTGCAGTTAGTGATGCGAGTGCAGTTAGTGATGCGAGTGCAGTTAGTGATGCGTGTGCAGTTAGTGATGCGAGTGCAGTTAGTGATGCGAGTGCAGTTAGTGATGCGAGTGCAGTTAGTGATGCGTGTGCAGTTAGTGATGCGTGTGCAGTTAGTGATGCGAGTGCAGTTAGTGATGCGAGTGCAGTTAGTGATGCGAGTGCAGTTAGTGATGCGTGTGCAGTTAGTGATGCGAGTGCAGTTAGTGATGCGTGTGCAGTTAGTGATGCGAGTGCAGTTAGTGATGCGAGTGCAGTTAGTGATGCGTGTGCAGTTAGTGATGCGAGTGCAGTTAGTGTTAGTGATGCGTGTGCAGTTAGTGATGCGAGTGCAGTTAGTGATGCGAGTGCAGTTAGTGATGCGTGTGCAGTTAGTGATGCGAGTGCAGTTAGTGTTAGTGATGCGTGTGCAGTTAGTGATGCGTGTGCAGTTAGTGATGCGAGTGCAGTTAGTGATGCGAGTGCAGTTAGTGATGCGTGTGCAGTTAGTGATGCGTGTGCAGTTAGTGATGCGAGTGCTGTTAGTGATGCGTGTGCAGTTAGTGATGCGTGTGCAGTTAGTGATGCGAGTGCAGTTAGTGATGCGTGTGCAGTTAGTGATGCGAGTGCAGTTAGTGATGCGAGTGCAGTTAGTGATGCGTGTGCAGTTAGTGATGCGAGTGCTGTTAGTGATGCGTGTGCAGTTAGTGATGCGTGTGCAGTTAGTGATGCGAGTGCAGTTAGTGATGCGTGTGCAGTTAGTGATGCGTGTGCAGTTAGTGATGCGAGTGCAGTTAGTGATGCGAGTGCAGTTAGTGATGCGAGTGCTGTTAGTGATGCGTGTGCAGTTAGTGATGCGTGTGCAGTTAGTGATGCGAGTGCAGTTAGTGATGCGTGTGCAGTTAGTGATGCGTGTGCAGTTAGTGATGCGAGTGCAGTTAGTGATGCGAGTGCAGTTAGTGATGCGTGTGCAGTTAGTGATGCGTGTGCAGTTAGTGATGCGTGTGCAGTTAGTGATGCGAGTGCAGTTAGTGATGCGAGTGCAGTTAGTGATGCGTGTGCAGTTAGTGATGCGAGTGCAGTTAGTGATGCGAGTGCTGTTAGTGATGCGTGTGCAGTTAGTGATGCGTGTGCAGTTAGTGATGCGAGTGCAGTTAGTGATGCGTGTGCAGTTAGTGATGCGAGTGCAGTTAGTGATGCGAGTGCAGTTAGTGATGCGAGTGCAGTTAGTGATGCGAGTGCAGTTAGTGATGCGAGTGCAGTTAGTGATGCGAGTGCAGTTAGTGATGCGAGTGCAGTTAGTGATGCGAGTGCAGTTAGTGATGCGAGTGCAGTTAGTGATGCGTGTGCAGTTAGTGATGCGAGTGCAGTTAGTGATGCGTGTGCAGTTAGTGATGCGTGTGCAGTTAGTGATGCGTGTGCAGTTAGTGATGCGTGTGCAGTTAGTGATGCGTGTGCAGTTAGTGATGCGAGTGCAGTTAGTGATGCGTGTGCAGTTAGTGATGCGTGTGCAGTTAGTGATGCGAGTGCAGTTAGTGATGCGAGTGCAGTTAGTGATGCGTGTGCAGTTAGTGATGCGAGTGCAGTTAGTGATGCGTGTGCAGTTAGTGATGCGTGTGCAGTTAGTGATGCGTGTGCAGTTAGTGATGCGAGTGCAGTTAGTGATGCGTGTGCAGTTAGTGATGCGTGTGCAGTTAGTGATGCGAGTGCAGTTAGTGATGCGAGTGCAGTTAGTGATGCGAGTGCAGTTAGTGATGCGAGTGCAGTTAGTGATGCGTGTGCAGTTAGTGATGCGAGTGCAGTTAGTGATGCGTGTGCAGTTAGTGATGCGAGTGCAGTTAGTGATGCGAGTGCAGTTAGTGATGCGTGTGCAGTTAGTGATGCGTGTGCAGTTAGTGATGCGAGTGCAGTTAGTGATGCGAGTGCAGTTAGTGATGCGTGTGCAGTTAGTGATGCGTGTGCAGTTAGTGATGCGAGTGCAGTTAGTGATGCGAGTGCAGTTAGTGATGCGTGTGCAGTTAGTGATGCGTGTGCAGTTAGTGATGCGAGTGCAGTTAGTGATGCGTGTGCAGTTAGTGATGCGTGTGCAGTTAGTGATGCGAGTGCAGTTAGTGATGCGTGTGCAGTTAGTGATGCGTGTGCAGTTAGTGATGCGAGTGCAGTTAGTGATGCGTGTGCAGTTAGTGATGCGAGTGCAGTTAGTGATGCGAGTGCAGTTAGTGATGCGAGTGCAGTTAGTGATGCGTGTGCAGTTAGTGATGCGTGTGCAGTTAGTGATGCGAGTGCTGTTAGTGATGCGAGTGCAGTTAGTGATGCGTGTGCAGTTAGTGATGCGAGTGCAGTTAGTGATGCGTGTGCTGTTAGTGATGCGTGTGCAGTTAGTGATGCGTGTGCAGTTAGTGATGCGTGTGCAGTTAGTGATGCGTGTGCAGATAGTGATGCGAGTGCAGTTAGTGATGCGTGTGCAGTTAGTGATGCGTGTGCAGTTAGTGATGCGAGTGCAGTTAGTGATGCGAGTGCAGTTAGTGATGCGTGTGCAGTTAGTGATGCGTGTGCAGTTAGTGATGCGTGTGCTGTTAGTGATGCGAGTGCAGTTAGTGATGCGTGTGCAGTTAGTGATGCGTGTGCAGTTAGTGATGCGAGTGCAGTTAGTGATGCGAGTGCAGTTAGTGATGCGTGTGCAGTTAGTGATGCGTGTGCAGTTAGTGATGCGTGTGCAGTTAGTGATGCGAGTGCAGTTAGTGATGCGAGTGCAGTTAGTGATGCGTGTGCAGTTAGTGATGCGTGTGCAGTTAGTGATGCGTGTGCTGTTAGTGATGCGAGTGCAGTTAGTGATGCGTGTGCAGTTAGTGATGCGAGTGCAGTTAGTGATGCGTGTGCAGTTAGTGATGCGTGTGCAGTTAGTGATGCGTGTGCAGTTAGTGATGCGAGTGCAGTTAGTGATGCGTGTGCAGTTAGTGATGCGTGTGCAGTTAGTGATGCGAGTGCAGTTAGTGATGCGTGTGCAGTTAGTGATGCGAGTGCAGTTAGTGATGCGAGTGCAGTTAATGATGCGTGTGCAGTTAGTGATGCGTGTGCAGTTAGTGATGCGTGTGCAGTTAGTGATGCGAGTGCAGTTAGTGATGCGTGTGCAGTTAGTGATGCGTGTGCAGTTAGTGATGCGTGTGCAGTTAGTGATGCGAGTGCAGTTAGTGATGCGAGTGCAGTTAGTGATGCGTGTGCAGTTAGTGATGCGTGTGCAGTTAGTGATGCGAGTGCAGTTAGTGATGCGAGTGCAGTTAGTGATGCGTGTGCAGTTAGTGATGCGAGTGCAGTTAGTGATGCGTGTGCAGTTAGTGATGCGTGTGCAGTTAGTGATGCGTGTGCAGTTAGTGATGCGAGTGCAGTTAGTGTTAGTGATGCGTGTGCAGTTAGTGATGTGTGTGCAGTTAGTGATGTGAGTGCAGTTAGTGATGCGAGTGCAGTTAGTGATGCGAGTGCAGTTAGTGATGCGTGTGCAGTTAGTGATGCGTGTGCAGTTAGTGATGCGAGTGCAGTTAGTGATGCGAGTGCAGTTAGTGATGCGAGTGCAGTTAGTGATGCGAGTGCAGTTAGTGATGTTAGTGATGCGTGTGCAGTTAGTGATGCGTGTGCAGTTAGTGATGCGAGTGCAGTTAGTGACGAGTGCAGTTAGTGATGCGTGTGCAGTTAGTGATGCGTGTGCAGTTAGTGATGCGAGTGCAGTTAGTGATGCGTGTGCAGTTAGTGATGCGAGTGCAGTTAGTGATGCGAGTGCAGTTAGTGATGCGTGTGCAGTTAGTGATGCGTGTGCAGTTAGTGATGCGTGTGCAGTTAGTGATGCGTGTGCAGTTAGTGATGCGAGTGCAGTTAGTGATGCGAGTGCAGTTAGTGATGCGTGTGCAGTTAGTGATGCGTGTGCAGTTAGTGATGCGTGTGCAGTTAGTGATGCGTGTGCAGTTAGTGATGCGAGTGCAGTTAGTGATGCGTGTGCTGTTAGTGATGCGTGTGCAGTTAGTGATGCGTGTGCAGTTAGTGATGCGTGTGCAGTTAGTGATGCGAGTGCAGTTAGTGATGCGAGTGCAGTTAGTGATGCGTGTGCAGTTAGTGATGCGAGTGCAGTTAGTGATGCGACTGCAGTTAGTGATGCGAGTGCAGTTAGTGATGCGTGTGCAGTTAGTGATGCGAGTGCAGTTAGTGATGCGTGTGCAGTTAGTGATGCGTGTGCAGTTAGTGATGCGTGTGCAGTTAGGGATGCGTGTGCAGTTAGTGATGCGAGTGCAGTTAGTGTTAGTGATGCTTGTGCAGTTAGTGATGCGAGTGCAGTTAGTGATGCGAGTGCAGTTAGTGATGCGAGTGCAGTTAGTGATGCGTGTGCAGTTAGTGATGCGTGTGCAGTTAGTGATGCGTGTGCAGTTAGTGATGCGAGTGCAGTTAGTGTTAGTGATGCTTGTGCAGTTAGTGATGCGAGTGCAGTTAGTGATGCGAGTGCAGTTAGTGATGCGTGTGCAGTTAGTGATGCGAGTGCAGTTAGTGATGCGTGTGCAGTTAGTGATGCGTGTGCAGTTAGTGATGCGAGTGCAGTTAGTGATGCGAGTGCAGTTAGTGATGCGAGTGCAGTTAGTGATGCGTGTGCAGTTAGTGATGCGTGTGCAGTTAGTGATGCGTGTGCAGTTAGGGATGCGTGTGCAGTTAGTGATGCGAGTGCAGTTAGTGTTAGTGATGCGTGTGCAGTTAGTGATGCGTGTGCAGTTAGTGATGCGAGTGCAGTTAGTGATGCGAGTGCAGTTAGTGATGCGAGTGCAGTTAGTGATGCGAGTGCAGTTAGTGATGCGTGTGCAGTTAGTGATGCGTGTGCAGTTAGTGATGCGAGTGCTGTTAGTGATGCGAGTGCAGTTAGTGATGCGAGTGCAGTTAGTGATGCGAGTGCAGTTATTGATGCGTGTGCAGTTAGTGATGCGAGTGCAGTTAGTGATGCGAGTGCAGTTATTGATGCAAGTGCAGTTAGTGATGCGAGTGCAGTTAGTGATGCGAGTGCAGTTAGTGATGCGAGTGCAGTTATTGATGCGTGTGCAGTTAGTGATGCGAGTGCAGTTAGTGATGCGAGTGCAGTTAGTGATGCGAGTGCAGTTATTGATGCGTGTGCAGTTAGTGATGCGTGTGCAGTTAGTGATGCGAGTGCAGTTAGTGATGCGTGTGCAGTTAGTGATGCGAGTGCAGTTAGTGATGCGTGTGCAGTTAGTGATGCGTGTGCAGTTAGTGATGCGTGTGCAGTTAGTGATGCGTGTGCAGTTAGTGATGCGAGTGCAGTTAGTGACGAGTGCAGTTAGTGATGCGTGTGCAGTTAGTGATGCGTGTGCAGTTAGTGATGCGAGTGAAGTTAGTGATGCGTGTGCAGTTAGTGATGCGTGTGCAGTTAGTGATGCGAGTGCAGTTAGTGATGCGTGTGCAGTTAGTGATGCGTGTGCGGTTAGTGATGCGAGTGCAGTTAGTGATGCGAGTGCAGTTAGTGATGCGTGTGCAGTTAGTGATGCGAGTGCAGTTAGTGATAACTGCGAGTGCAGTTAGTGATGCGAGTGCAGTTAGTGATGCGAGTGCAGTTAGTGATGCGAGTGCAGTTAGTGATGCGAGTGCAGTTAGTGATGCGTTTGCAGTTAGTGATGCGTGTGCAGTTAGTGATGCGAGTGCAGTTAGTGATGCGTGTGCAGTTAGTGATGCGAGTGCAGTTAGTGATGCGAGTGCAGTTAGTGATGCGAGTGCAGTTAGTGATGCGAGTGCAGTTAGTGATGCGAGTGCAGTTAGTGATGCGTGTGCAGTTAGTGATGCGAGTGCAGTTAGTGATGCGTGTGCAGTTAGTGATGCGAGTGCAGTTAGTGATGCGAGTGCAGTTAGTGATGCGAGTGCAGTTAGTGATGCGAGTGCAGTTAGTGATGCGTGTGCAGTTAGTGATGCGAGTGCAGTTAGTGATGCGAGTGCAGTTAGTGATGCGAGTGCAGTTAGTGATGCGAGTGCAGTTAGTGATGCGAGTGCTGTTAGTGATGCGTGTGCAGTTAGTGATGCGAGTGCAGTTAGTGATGCGAGTGCAGTTAGTGATGCGAGTGCAGTTAGTGATGCGAGTGCAGTTAGTGATGCGTGTGCAGTTAGTGATGCGAGTGCAGTTAGTGATGCGAGTGCAGTTAGTGATGCGAGTGCAGTTAGTGATGCGTGTGCAGTTAGTGATGCGTGTGCAGTTAGTGATGCGAGTGCAGTTAGTGATGCGTGTCCAGACGTCACACGCAGAGTCTCATGACGAGACAGTCGAGCGTTGCGTGTTCTTCTTGTGTTTGTGTCTGGAGAACATGAGTGTGTGTGTGCAGAGCTTCAGTTCCTGAATGATGCAAACACAGAGTCTCTTCAGGCCACATCCCGAGCTCAGAGCCCCTTCTCGGACAGCAAGCCAAATACTAATACTTTTATGATTATTTGTAAGTGTGAACTTGTGAACTAATAAATTAACTTCTTAAGGGTAAAGGTGGATGATCGCATCATTTCCCAGAATGCTTCATTGTCCCAGAGCAGCCTGAGGCTCAGCTCCGTTCCCTGGGTCTGATGAAGCTTCCGTGTTGAATTCCTCTTCCTGTCATTCCAGTTCCTCATCCCGGGACATGGCCGATTCCAACTCACACTCACATTCCTCTTTTGTGCCTGTCATTGTTTGTGCTGGCGTCTCTGAGCGTGTCTCGTGTGTGTGTGTGTGTGTGTGTGTGTTCAGAAGCGAGAGAAGAGGAGAGCTGAGGAAGAGCAGCAGAAGCAATGGCTGGAGAACGAGAGAGCAAAGACACTCAACAGAGTGCGCTGCTTCAGAGAGGTAATGCATCGCTGTGTGTGTGTGTGAGTGTGTTTAATTTTCAGCATGGCTTCAGTGTTTTGTGTTTCTTTGAGTTTAGAGACATCAGGGTCAGTATGTTTTACATACAGAGTCACATGACTCCAGCAGAGATGACTCCTCCCAGCCCCTGTCAATCATCAGCCTGGGACCGCAGAGCTCCACACCCCGTAGGAAGGGGCGGAGTCAGAAGCAGCGTGAAATCCCGGTGCAGATTCTGCTGCCCTCTGGATCTGGATCTTCATCAGCAAAACCAGACCAGACGCCTCCTCCTCTTCTTTCTCCTCCTCCTCTTCTTTCTCCTCCTCCTCCTCCTCTTCTTTCTCCTCCTCCTCCTCCTCCTCCTCCTCCTCCTCTTCCTCTTCTTTCTCCTCCTCTTCTTCCTCCGCCTGCTCCACAAACCAGTGACAAACTGCCGATGCGAAACACTCTTGAACAAAACTCAGGTGAGCGTCAGAGTCCACAAGCTAATGAAATACAATTCTTAACTGCTGTTTTCATGTTTTAGCTTAATAAGGAAACAATATAAAACAGTATACAAAAGGATAGTTTGTATGTTCAAAAAAACCTTGTTTCTATTGTTGTACTTAAAAATCACAGTAAATATCTTCTTAAAGTTAAAAGAACTCGCTGAGACGGTCAATAAACAAACATTTAGTAAAAGAGCTTGAGGTGCAAGAAATTCATAGCCAGACAAATTATATCATTTTTAAACTTTACTAGTGTAAAGTTTTGAAGTTATGTTTTTTTTTATTTGTTGACAGGAGATTTTAGTCTTATGAACAAAATTAAGACATTCTTAAGAAAATATTTGAGATTACACTTCTTATGAATTTGACTGCAAGTCCTATTAGGGACCAAAAAAGTCAAGTCTAATATTTTACATTAAAAAAATTAAGGACTATTTTAGGACTTTCATGATTCCTTGTACTGTGAAATCATTTTCATGGGAATTAAGCATATTTACCCCCCACCGTAGTGAATTCTCATTCCCATCACCATCATGTGAAAGTATGATTTCATTTGCGTGTTGATAAATTTTTTTTTTTTTTTTGTTTCAATGAAATGAATGTAGTATATTTTAGCTCGATAATGTTTTTTTTTTGACATTTGGTATTGATTTTTTCAGTGACATATCAAAATCAAGAGGTAACAATTCAGGAATCAAAACAGTCAAGTACAAAAAACAAAAACAAAAAAAAACTTTTTTTAAATTAACCCCCCCCCCTCGATAAAGTTTTTTATTTAATATTTAGGGGATTTTATGGTACTGAATTATATTTACGCTGTATTTATAATCCATTTATTCACTTTTTGAGTATAGACCTGAAAATTACATTTCCAGCTTAAACTGGTAAATCTTGAACGCTTTGGAGCGACAGACTGAAGTTTGGTCTCTTCTCAGAGACGACACTCGGCAGATTATTTCTGAAGTGAAAACAGTTTTAAAAAGTGAACTTAAAAAAAGTTACAGAATTTTACATGTATTGTTATGAAAAATGTACTATTTTAAATATACTATTTTAAATATGATATATATATATTCAAAAACATGTTTTACTCAAAAATTGTGAGACAATAAAAGCTATAAATCTAAACTAGTTCTGTTCAAAATTTGAGCCTAATATCTAAAAATAGTTGATCTTTCAGTGAGCTGCCAAAAGTACCAAACGCTTCCACTAGAGGAAACTCGTCTCCCATTAATTTCCAATGCGCTCATTTTTTAAGTTTGACTATTTTTTTCAGGACCATTTAACTTTTTCGAATCATGTCCATTATTTTTTTTGTGTTCACACAGCAAGTGCCAAAACCTTTACCAAGTTTCGTACCATTCCGATGAAGAAAAAAATTCTACACAAAACAAATGTAAAATTTTCCGGTCAAAAATGACCGAAGAGCACCAGAGGGTTGGGCATTGTTTCATGTTATAAACACAGCACGTGTTCTGTATTTATATAGACTCTGAGGAGAAATATGACTGTCTCTCAGTGAGTGAAGTGTGTTTGTGATGCAGGGTCGATGGACGAGCTCCTAGCATCTCTTCAGCGCGGACAGAAACACCTGAGGAAGGTCGAGGTCGAGGTCAAGGTCGAGAGTGGTGATGTCAGAGACAGCCTCCTGTCAGCCATCCGTCAGGGCGTGGCCTTGAAGAAAGCCCCGCCCTCTCGAGCACCGCCCCTCAGCTCAGACTCAGAGTTAGAGCGCAGCATCAAAGCTGCCATGCTGAGGATGAAGAAGGTCTCGAACGACTCTGACGATGAAGAGCGCTCGGACTCGCCGTCTGGAGACTGGGAGAGTTAAACAGCCTGAAGTCTGTGATTCTCCCCGAACGCTGCCGGAAACACGTGTGCCGTTTCAGCCAGGATTACTAGTTGTGATGCTAACTTCCTTCGCCAATGTGATGCTACATTCAGATCTCTTTGGGATTTTGCACTGAAATGTCTTGTCATTATGTAAGAATACAGTTAATTGCACTGAACATTTGTGTCAATAACATTCGTGGCTCTGAACGGGTCCATTAAAGTGCCTGATCAGGACTGGAGTGTGTGTGTGTGTGTGTGTGTGTGTGTGTGAGGGAATCACCTTCACCCGTCACTCCATAATAAAGGAGTGATGTACATTCTGATTTGGTCACAGAGTTTAAAATTTTTTGTAAAACTGGGAGTTAAGTTTGCTTTCACATCATTGCTTCAATTTCAAAATGGCAAGATATTATAAATTAGATTCTCAGCCTTAATTTGTTTCAGACGTACAGTTATTCACAGGACTTACTGGATATTAATATGTACTTTCAGGAGTTTCCTCTAGCTAGACGTCTTAAACTGCTCAATCTGAAGCCAGACCAACTTGTGTTCACTGGTCTCACACTGCAGGGTCCAGTTTCATCTGGATCAGAATAATCTAGATTTGGAAATCCCATGTTTTGTTATCCAGGATCAGGCTATCTATTTTTCAAATCTCTTTCAATTTCCTCTAAACTAACAGATGCCTATGGAAGCACTTAGGAGATGGAAAAAAATATGAAATTGAAGAAAAAAATATATTTTATTGATTTTGTGTTCTCTCCCCCAAGAAACTTTGCTTTCATTTGATAGAACTCAAACGTTTTGAGAGTGTAAAGCATTCAAATTCATTTTTCCTCCCATCACCATGTCCCCTTAGGGTTGCCGTAGCTCCTCAGGTGACCCTCAGCAAAAACAGACAAATATACATGAATAATGCAACTACTCTCGACTGGTTCATCTCTGATAATTGTGCCAGTGTAATTTATAAAGTGATTAAAAAAACACTTAAAATAATCCCCCAAACAGCTGTCAATATCAAACAAAAATATATATTAAATCTTATGGTGCCAAATTCTCTTTTCTTACTTTCCTGTCCTGAAAGCTTTAATAAGGCGGCTAATGTCTACTTCTAATTTATTACTTTAGCCCTCATGCACAGTTCGATCTCTGTGCACAGCTTGTATGGTGCGGGTCAAATCGAAACTTACGAAGCTTGCGAGTCGGAGATGATGTACTGACCGTAGCGCCTGCGAGTCGGAGATGATGTACTGACCGTAGCGCCTGCGAGTCGGAGATGATGTACTGACCGTAGCGCCTGCGAGTCGGAGATGTTGTACTGACCGTAGCGCCTGCGAGTCGGAGATGTTGTACTGACCGTAGCGCCTGCGAGTCGGAGATGATGTACTGACCGTGACGCCTGCGAGTCGGAGATGATGTACTGACCGTAGCGCCTGCGAGTCGGAGATGTTGTACTGACCGTGACGCCTGCGAGTCGGAGATGATGTACTGACCGTGACGCCTGCGAGTCGGAGATGATGTACTGACCGTGACGCCTGCGAGTCGGAGATGTTGTACTGACCGTAGCGCCTGCGAGTCGGAGATGATGTACTGACCGTAGCGCCTGCGAGTCGGAGATGATGTACTGACCGTAGCGCCTGCGAGTCGGAGATGTTGTACTGACCGTGACGCCTGCGAGTCGGAGATGATGTACTGACCGTGACGCCTGCGAGTCGGAGATGTTGTACTGACCGTAGCGCCTGCGAGTCGGAGATGTTGTACTGACCGTGACGCCTGCGAGTCGGAGATGTTGTACTGACCGTGACGCCTGCGAGTCGGAGATGTTGTACTGACCGTAGCGCCTGCGAGTCGGAGATGATGTACTGACCGTAGCGCCTGCGAGTCGGAGATGTTGTACTGACCGTAGCGCCTGCGAGTCGGAGATGATGTACTGACCGTAGCGCCTGCGAGTCGGAGATGTTGTACTGACCGTGACGCCTGCGAGTCGGAGATGTTGTACTGACCGTAGCGCCTGCGAGTCGGAGATGATGTACTGACCGTAGCGCCTGCGAGTCGGAGATGTTGTACTGACCGTGACGCCTGCGAGTCGGAGATGATGTACTGACCGTGACGCCTGCGAGTCGGAGATGATGTACTGACCGTGACGCCTGCGAGTCGGAGATGATGTACTGACCGTGACGCCTGCGAGTCGGAGATGATGTACTGACCGTGACGCCTGCGAGTCGGAGATGATGTACTGACCGTGACGCCTGCGAGTCGGAGATGTTGTACTGACCGTGACGCCTGCGAGTCGGAGATGATGTACTGACCGTGACGCCTGCGAGTCGGAGATGTTGTACTGACCGTAGCGCCTGCGAGTCGGAGATGATGTACTGACCGTGACGCCTGCGAGTCGGAGATGATGTACTGACCGTGACGCCTGCGAGTCGGAGATGATGTACTGACCGTGACGCCTGCGAGTCGGAGATGATGTACTGACCGTAGCGCCTGCGAGTCGGAGATGTTGTACTGACCGTGACGCCTGCGAGTCGGAGATGTTGTACTGACCGTGACGCCTGCGAGTCGGAGATGATGTACTGACCGTGACGCCTGCGAGTCGGAGATGATGTACTGACCGTGACGCCTGCGAGTCGGAGATGTTGTACTGACCGTGACGCCTGCGAGTCGGAGATGTTGTACTGACCGTGACGCCTGCGAGTCGGAGATGATGTACTGACCGTGACGCCTGCGAGTCGGAGATGATGTACTGACCGTGACGCCTGCGAGTCGGAGATGATGTACTGACCGTGACGCCTGCGAGTCGGAGATGATGTACTGACCGTGACGCCTGCGAGTCGGAGATGATGTACTGACCGTAGCGCCTGCGAGTCGGAGATGATGTACTGACCGTAGCGCCTGCGAGTCGGAGATGATGTACTGACCGTGACGCCTGCGAGTCGGAGATGTTGTACTGACCGTGACGCCTGCGAGTCGGAGATGATGTACTGACCGTGACGCCTGCGAGTCGGAGATGATGTACTGACCGTGACGCCTGCGAGTCGGAGATGATGTACTGACCGTGACGCCTGCGAGTCGGAGATGATGTACTGACCGTGACGCCTGCGAGTCGGAGATGATGTACTGACCGTAGCGCCTGCGAGTCGGAGATGATGTACTGACCGTAGCGCCTGCGAGTCGGAGATGATGTACTGACCGTGACGCCTGCGAGTCGGAGATGTTGTACTGACCGTGACGCCTGCGAGTCGGAGATGATGTACTGACCGTAGCGCCTGCGAGTCGGAGATGTTGTACTGACCGTGACGCCTGCGAGTCGGAGATGTTGTACTGACCGTGACGCCTGCGAGTCGGAGATGTTGTACTGACCGTAGCGCCTGCGAGTCGGAGATGATGTACTGACCGTGACGCCTGCGAGTCGGAGATGTTGTACTGACCGTGACGCCTGCGAGTCGGAGATGTTGTACTGACCGTGACGCCTGCGAGTCGGAGATGATGTACTGACCGTGACGCCTGCGAGTCGGAGATGTTGTACTGACCGTGACGCCTGCGAGTCGGAGATGTTGTACTGACCGTGACGCCTGCGAGTCGGAGATGTTGTACTGACCGTAGCGCCTGCGAGTCGGAGATGATGTACTGACCGTGACGCCTGCGAGTCGGAGATGATGTACTGACCGTGACGCCTGCGAGTCGGAGATGTTGTACTGACCGTAGCGCCTGCGAGTCGGAGATGTTGTACTGACCGTGACGCCTGCGAGTCGGAGATGTTGTACTGACCGTAGCGCCTGCGAGTCGGAGATGATGTACTGACCGTGACGCCTGCGAGTCGGAGATGATGTACTGACCGTGACGCCTGCGAGTCGGAGATGATGTACTGACCGTGACGCCTGCGAGTCGGAGATGATGTACTGACCGTGACGCCTGCGAGTCGGAGATGTTGTACTGACCGTGACGCCTGCGAGTCGGAGATGATGTACTGACCGTGACGCCTGCGAGTCGGAGATGATGTACTGACCGTGACGCCTGCGAGTCGGAGATGATGTACTGACCGTGACGCCTGCGAGTCGGAGATGATGTACTGACCGTGACGCCTGCGAGTCGGAGATGATGTACTGACCGTGACGCCTGCGAGTCGGAGATGATGTACTGACCGTGACGCCTGCGAGTCGGAGATGATGTACTGACCGTGACGCCTGCGAGTCGGAGATGATGTACTGACCGTGACGCCTGCGAGTCGGAGATGTTGTACTGACCGTGACGCCTGCGAGTCGGAGATGTTGTACTGACCGTGACGCCTGCGAGTCGGAGATGATGTACTGACCGTGACGCCTGCGAGTCGGAGATGATGTACTGACCGTGACGCCTGCGAGTCGGAGATGATGTACTGACCGTGACGCCTGCGAGTCGAGATG
>JARWKJ010000006.1:228982-232281 GCA_029959095.1 Rhinichthys osculus | reverse complement strand
CAAGGAACCGAAAAACTCCATCAAGTGACCCGATGGTGTCCTAAAACTCCATCAAGTGACCCGATGGTGTCCTAAAACTCCATCAAGTGACCCAATGGTGTCCTAAAACTCCATCAAGTGACCCGATGGAGAAAAAAAAAAAACCTTGGGATAACCCAGGCTCAGTCGGGGCCAGTTCTCCTCTGGCGTTTATGAAGTAGAGGCTGAATTTACAGTAACTGTAAGATTAAAAATTGTATATGAATGCCTGGCTGAAGAGATGCGTCTTTAGTCTAGTTTTAAACTGGGAGAGCGAGTCTGAGCAACGAACAATATCGGGAAGGCTATTCCAGAGCTTCGGAGCTAAATGTGAAAATGCTCTCCCTCCTTTGGTGGATCTGGATATCCTAGGAATGACCAGAAGCCTCGAATTTAGTGATCTTAAAGAGCGCGATGGATTATAGGGCGATAGAAGATCCGTTAAATACACAGGAGCTAAACCATTTAGGGCTTTATAAGTCAAAAGCAAGACCTTGTAATTGATACGGAACTTGATAGGTAACCAGTGCAGAGATGATAGAATCGGTGTTATATGATCATATTTTCTCGACCTAGTAAGAACTCTAGCGGCTGCATTTTGGACTAACTGTAGCTTGTTTATTGAGGATGCAGGACAACCAGCTAATAAAGCATTACAGTAATCTAGTCTCGAGGTCATGGATGCATGAACTAACTTTTCTGCATCAGAAACAGATAGCATGTTACGTAATTTAGCAATGTTTCTAAGGTGGAAAAAGGCTGTTCTTGTAACAGATGAAATATGCTTTTCAAAAGACAGGTTGCAGTCTAATGTAACACCCAGGTCTTTTACTGTAGTGGATAAAGTAACAGGGCATCCTAATATGTTAAAGTCGTGCTGTGAAAGGTTTTGTGGACGGTTTTTAGAACCGATAAGTATTACCTCTGTCTTGTCTGGATTTAATAAAAGAAAATTACGCATCATCCAATCTTTTATATCTTTAACACAATCTGTCAATTTGGATAATTTAGCGTATTCATCTGGCCGTGATGAAATATATATTTGAGTGTCATCGGCATAACAATGGAAACTAATTCCATGTTTCCTTAGAATATTACCGAGTGGCAGCATATATATTGAGAATAATAAAGGGCCTAACACAGATCCCTGTGGCACTCCATAGTTTGCCGAAGTTATGATCGATTTTTCTCCATTTAAGTAGACGAAATGGTAGCGGTCAGATAAGTATGATCTGAACCAGCTTAATGCCTGTCCTTGAACACCAGTGTAATTTTGTAGTCGATCTAAGAGTATTGTGTGATCTATAGTGTCGAACGCAGCACTAAGATCAAGTAAAACTAGTACTGAGATACAGCCTTGGTCCGAAGCTAAAAGTAAATCATTTGTGATTCTAACAAGCGCAGTTTCTGTGCTATGATGCGGTCTGAATCCAGACTGAAACTTTTCATAGATGTCGTTTTCTTGCAAGAAAGAGCCGAGTTGAGCGGACACAACTTTTTCTAATATTTTTGACATGAATGGAAGATTTGAAATGGGTCTGTAATTTGCTAGGTTATTTGGATCTTATTGCGGTTTCTTAATAAGAGGTTTTATAACTGCCAGCTTGAACGTTCTTGGAACATGACCTAAAGATAAAGAGTTAATAATATTGAGAAGAAGCTCTTCCACTACAGGTAACACTTCTTTCAATAGTTTAGTTGGTATAGGATCTAATAAACATGTTGTTGGTTTAGATGAAGTGATAAGTTTATTTAACTCTTTTTGTTCTATGGTTGTAAAGCATTGTAATTGTTCTCGCGGGGTGATAATTGCGGCTGAATTATAAGGCGCGAGCAAAGATTGAGCGTTTACGATTGTGATTCTGATGCTTTCAATTTTCTCGGTAAAGAAGTTCATGAAATCATTACTACTAAACTGTAAAGAGGTATTTTGTTCAGGTGATGTCTGTTTATTTGTTAGTCTAGCCACGGTATTAAATAAAAACCTTGGATTATTTCGGTTGTTTTCTATTAGTTTGCTGAGGTGCTCAGCCCTGGCCGTTTTAAGGGCCTTTTTATAACGTGACATACTGTCTTTCCACGCGATTCTAAATTAGTTTTTTTCCATTTACGCTCTAAATTACGGGTTTCTCTCTTTAAAACATACGTGGTATTATTGTACCATAGTGCTATACTTTTTTCTCTGACCTTTTTTAATCTAATGGGTGCAACAATATCCAATGTTCTAGAGAGAATGGAGCTCATAGTGCTAGTTAGTTCGTCTAGTTCATCTGTTTGTTTGGGTTCAGGCAGCAGCTGAGTCAGATCAGATAAGCTATTTGAGAAATGATCTATGGTGGATGGAAGAATTGTTCTAGCTGGTCGATAACGTGGCGCAGCATGACATATTACGGAAGTGCGTAATATGCAAGTTACCATGTAATGGTCCGTGACATCATCACTTTGTGGAATAATATCTATATCGGTTGGATCGGTTCCATATGATATAATTAAATCGAGTGTATGATTAAGACGATGAGTTGGTCCGGTGACGTTTTGCTTGACCCCGAAGGAGTTTAATAAATCTGTGAACGCAGTCCCTAACGCATCATTTGTGTTATCTACGTGTATGTTAAAATCTCCAACAAATATTGCTTTATCGACATTGACCAATAGATCTGAGAGAAAGTCTGCAAACTCTTTTAGGAAATCGGTGTAAGGCCCTGGAGGTCTATATACAGTAGCCAGGGCTAGAGATAATAGGGATTTCTTTCTTACATCTAAGAGCGTAACATTTAGCACAAGTACTTCAAACGAATTAAACCTGTGACGAGTTTTCTGAGTAACATTAAGGATATCTCTGTAGATTGTTGCAACACCGCCGCCACGACCGATCAGACGGGGCTCATGCTTATAACAGTATCCTGGCGGAGTAGACTCATTTAGACCGAAATACTCGTTTGGTTTAAGCCAGGTTTCAGTAAGGCAAAGTACGTCGAAATTATTATCTGTGACCATTTCGTTTACAATAACCGCCTTAGGTGTGAGCGATCTAATGTTTAGAAGACCTAGCTTTAGAAATTGTTTTTGTTCACTAATAGCGAGATTTTTTGTTTTAATAACAATTAGCTTTTTTCTTGATCCCGCACTAGATTTATTATTTGATCTCAGTAAACGAGGAATAGACACAGTTTCTATGCAATGTTCTACACTAGTATTAATATCAATTAAATTTAGCGCGAATAATCTACTGAACTTTTCATGCCCTTGTCGGTACGTAGGAAGCGGTCAAGACACAATAA
>JARWKJ010000006.1:218982-221482 GCA_029959095.1 Rhinichthys osculus | reverse complement strand
TCTCAATATCAATGATTCATCTTTGTCTCTAGGATACGCACCCAAAACTTTTAAGCTGGCTAATATTAAACCGCTTGTTAAAATACCGCAACACTCTGTACATGCTACCCTTAGGAGATATCATTAGGAAACATGGAGTTAGCTTTCACTGTTATGTCGATGATACTCAGCTGTATATTTCTTCACGCCCCGACGAAACTTACCAATACACAAAATTAACGGAATGCATAGCCAATATAAAAAATTGGATGACTAGTAATTTCCTACTACTAAATTCTGAAAAAACAGAGATTCTAATTATTGGACAAAAAACTTCCTCACGTAATAACCCAGAATACTGTCTAACACTTAATGGCTGAGCTGCAGTCTTCGTCGTCGGTTAGGAAGCTGGGTGTGTGTGTGTGTGTGTGTGTGTGTGTGTGTGTGTGTGTGTGTGTGTGTGTGTGTGCTCTTTGATACCAATCTCTCATTTGAAAGTCACGTGTCTAGTATCTGTAAAACCGCATTTTTCCATCTTAAAAACATATCTAAATTACGCCATATGCTCTCATTAACAAATGCAGAACAATTAGTTTCATGCGTTCATGACCTCAAGGCTAGATTATTGTAATGCTCTACTGGGTGGTTGCCCTGCACGCTTAATAAACAAACTCCAGCTGGTTCAAAACGCCGCAGCTCGAGTTCTTACCAGAACCAGGAAGTATGACCATATTAGCCCGGTTCTGTCAACACTGCATTGGCTGCCTATTAAACATCGTATAAATTTTAAAATATTGTTGATTACTTACAAAGCACTAAATGGTTTAGCTCCCAGTGCTTGAGCGAGCTCTTAACGCATTATAGTCCTTCACGTCTATTGCGATCTCAAAACTCCGGCCAGTTGATAATACCTAGAATATCTAAATCGACTGCAGGCGGGAGATCCTTTTCCTATTTAGCACCAAAACTCTGGAACAGTCTTCCTACCATTGTCCGGGAAGCAGACACACTCTGTCAGTTCAAAGCTAGACTAAAAACACATCTCTTTGACCTAGCATACACATAATACATTATAGACTTCGATAATTCAATGTTAGGCTGCATAGATTAGGTCAGCCGGAACTGGGAACACTTCCCTTAAATCTTGATGTACTCGTTACATCATAAGAAGAATGGCATCTACGCTAATATTAGTGCCTTTGTTCATCCCGAGGTTTTCCCGCAGCCTGCCGGATCCAGGCCGTGTCCAGATCTGACGAAGGAGATTCACCTGGACACTCACTCACACTCACTCACACACACTCACACACTCACACACTCTCACACACTCACACACTCACACACTCACACACACACACACACTCACACACTCACACACTCACACACTCACACACACTCACACACACACACACTCACACACTCACACACACACACACTCACACACTCACACACACACACACTCACACACTCACACACACACACACACTCACACACTCACACACTCACACACTCACACACTCACACACTCACACACTCACACACTCACACACTCACACACACACACACACTCACACACTCACACACTCACACACTCACACTCACTCACACACACTCACACACTCACACACTCTCACACACTCACACACTCACACACTCACACACACACACACACTCACACACTCACACACTCACACACTCACACACACTCACACACACACACACACTCACACACTCACACACTCACACACTCACACACTCACACACACTCACACACTCACACGCGCACACGCGACGACACCGCAGTGAAGTGTCACTGGTCTCTCCCTGTGAAGGCCTCCTCCTCCTTCTCTGCACAGATAATCGCTGTCGGGATAATGCCGGTTCGCGTGGCTACGCCGAAGCGATAACATTCTGTATTATAAATTGTAAGGCCAGACTAGTAGTTTGTTGAGGGTTGTTTTTTTAAGGAAGGACTGCATGCCTGCGCACATATATTCAAACGCGCACACCTATAGAATGAGCTCTTAATAGCGTTCTCACAGGCTCACGTTTTTAAAGTTTGCGTAGAGAGAACTTAAGAGTTTTGTGTTAAAACGGTGTGGTGTTAGTGTAACTTTAACTGGAAAATAACTTTATTCTAGAGCTGCCATAAAGCCAAAACAATCTGTTACCTTAATTTCCTATTATCACTGTAAAGCTGCTTTGGAACAATCTACATTGTTAGAAGCGCTGTATAAATGAAGGTGACTTGACTTGAGATAAGATAGAGATGATGATGAAGACTTTCTGAAGTAAATAATGAAATGTAAGTTTTGACTGAAGTAAATCAGTAAATAGTATATGAAGTGAATTAATGATTTAAATTGCCCACAATATGACTTATTTTTCCAAAGAAGTAAAAATAATATATATATATATATATTAAAACAGGAGTTTCCTTTTCTGCATGTCTCTTCTACTATATCTTGTGAAATCATATAGTTTATGCTTCAATCTTACGAGCGATCACATGATGTACGAG
>JARWKJ010000006.1:213982-216482 GCA_029959095.1 Rhinichthys osculus | reverse complement strand
AACACGCAGAGGAACACGCAGAGGAACACGCAGAGGAACACACAGAGGAACACGCAGAGGAACACGCAGAGGAACACGCAGAGGAACACGCAGAGGAACACGCAGAGGAACACGCATGAACACGCATGAACACGCAGAGGAACACGCATGTACACGCAGAGGAACACGCAGAGGAACACGCAGAGGAACACGCAGAGGAACACGCAGAGGAACACGCAGAGGAACACGCAGAGGAACACGCAGAGGAACACGCATGAACACGCAGAGGAACACGCAGAGGAACACGCAGAGGAACACGCAGAGGAACACGCAGAGGAACACGCAGAGGAACACGCAGAGGAACACGCATGAACACGCAGAGGAACACGCAGAGGAACACGCAGAGGAACACGCAGAGGAACACGCAGAGGAACACGCAGAGGAACACGCAGAAGAACACGCATGAACACGCAGAGGAACACGCATGTACACGCAGAGGAACACGCAGAGGAACACGCAGAGGAACACGCAGAGGAACACGCAGAGGAACACGCAGAGGAACACGCAGAGGAACACGCAGAGGAACACGCATGTACACGCAGAGGAACACGCAGAGGAACACGCAGAGGAACACGCATGTACACGCAGAGGAACACGCAGAGGAACACGCAGAGGAACACGCAGAGGAACACGATGAACACGCAGAGGAACACGCAGAGGAACACGCAGAGGAACACGCAGAGGAACACGCAGAGGAACACGCAGAGGAACACGCAGAGGAACACGCAGAGGAACACGCAGAGGAACACGCAGAGGAACACGCAGAGGAACACGCAGAGGAACACGCAGAGGAACACGCAGAGGAACACGCATGAACACGCAGAGGAACACGCATGTACACGCAGAGGAACACGCAGAGGAACACGCAGAGGAACATGCAGAGGAACACGCAGAGGAACACGCAGAGGAACACGCATGTACACGCAGAGGAACACGCAGAGGAACACGCAGAAGAACACGCATGAACACGCAGAGGAACACGCAGAGGAACACGCAGAGGAACACGCAGAGGAACACGCAGAGGAACACGCAGAGGAACACGGAGAGGAACACGGAGAGGAACACGGAGAGGAACACGCAGAGGAACACGCAGAGGAACACGCAGAGGAACACGCAGAGGAACACGCAGAGGAACACGCAGAGGAACACGCAGAGGAACACGCATGAACACGCAGAGGAACACGCAGAGGAACACGTTTCACCAGATGAGCAGTGACACTCTCGAAAATAACCTGACAGTGACGAGGCACGTGTGATTCACAGCTGTTTGTAAATCTCACATCATCAAAGCATCTATAGAACATTTCCTGAATCTCAGAGCAGGAATGAGCCGTGGCAGGAATGCGGTTATACCTGCACACACACACACACACACACACACACACACACACACACACACACCTGACCTCTGACAGCACTGAGCTGCTCTCTGATTGGAGCAGACTGTGGGAGTGGGCGGAGGTGTGACGGACACACACATTCCAGCAGGTCAAACTGCTCAGACACACACGAGCAGAAACACAGAAAACATGCATGACAGGAGACTCATCAACCAATCAGATCTCAGCGTTCGGATCTCCACACATCTCTGACATCATGAACCGACACCGTTGTTCACATTCACACAGCGACCGAAAACAGACAGACAGAAACGTGATCAGGTCCGATTGCTAATCATGTTAGCCTTCTAATCCTCAAACTAGCCATAAGCATCTACGCGTATGATGTCACAGCTTGTGTATCGTCAGTTTAACGGGTATTTTGAGGATGGATTTAGGCTTTAACCTGTTAAAATGAGCATCCGTCAGGGGGTTAAACTCGACAACGCTGGACACTTTCCTGAAGATTAAAGTCACTACAAGACCCTTTTATACCCGACTCCGGATAACCGGTGTTTACTCCACAAATATATGATCTTTTTACAAGCATTTACAGCATTAGATGGACAGCAGTTACACATCTGACCACATTTTTAATAACTAGCTCAGAGCATTAGCTATTCCACTATTCCAACATTCACTTCCACTGTCTTTAAAGTGGCCCTTTATGCTTTTCCAAATATGATCTTCATGTTTTGTGTGATAAAGCTGTTTGTGAATGTAAAAAGTCTGCAAAGTTTTAAACATCAAAGTGTAAAACATAAGTTATTATCTTGAAACGAGTCGTCAGTAATCCAGTCTCACTTCCTGCTGATCCTGCACAGGTTTGTGACTAATTAGCATAATGCCAGCCTGTGGTGTTGATTGGCTGAGCAGCGTCTCTTAGCTCCGCCCTCAAACACTGTAGTGTATCTGAGACTGGGAGAGTTCGGCTCGTGTTGTTCGTGTCGAGGAGACGCTGTTTTCTGAGATTGAGACGCTGAAACCCACGCCATCGTTACTGTTCGCATCACTGTGATCAAGAGCTGAGATTCAGATATGATAATGAGCGTTTGCTTTCTGACCAATCACAGCAGAGCAGC